>VYXH01002680.1:96932-108809 GCA_013397275.1 Burhinus bistriatus
CCCGGCTTCGTGCTGGAGGTACCCGCGGGGCTGGGCTCGGCCGCGCTGCCCGCAGGCACCGCTCGCCAACGCGCCCTTCGTCCCGGTCGGCGGCGGCTCTGCGGTCGCCTCGCAGCCCTGCGGCCGCGCTGCCCTCCCTCCCTGCCGGGGCAGGAGCCGGCCCGGAGCGCGGCCATGGCGGTAACGCCGGCCGTGGTGTAAGGGAACGAGGCGGGTAGGCCATTACGAAGCCCTGTGTTCCCCTGGGTTGGGTGGGCCGGGTTTGGTTAGGCG
This sequence comes from Burhinus bistriatus, assembly GCA_013397275.1. Classification (NCBI taxonomy): domain Eukaryota; kingdom Metazoa; phylum Chordata; class Aves; order Charadriiformes; family Burhinidae; genus Burhinus; species Burhinus bistriatus. The sequence goes on from VYXH01002680.1 coordinate 97,206, forward strand.
GCCAACGTGGCCTGGCCCAGGGAGAGGTCTGACCCCCGAATAGAACACCCGAGCTGCTGCAGCTCAGCTTCCCGCCTTGGTGAGGCTTCTGGCACCTTGCCGGAGTACGTCTCCTGCGTGCAGGTTACCTCACACTCATCCCTAAATGGGTATGAACACACTTTGGTCAATAGCTATGTGGGCAGGTGATACCAACAAATACAGACGGTGAGACTGCGGTGACAACTCAGTAGCCAGCACCGCTGGAGCAGGCGTGGGTGGCTGGAGCAGGTACCCTCCTCTGCGGAGGAAGGCAGGGGAAGATGCTTTTTCTTTTCTTTTTTACATAGGCTCCCCTTCCAACTTGGCACTACATGATTTATAGACCCATGCAGCTCTACAGATATTATTTACAGTATTAATATTTCCTCTGTTACACCTTTAAATCTTTCCGGGCTCAACTTTAGATGATGCTATCTTCATGCCGAAATGAAACTATTAAATTACATCTCAATCTAAGATGAATGACAACTGTCAAATGAGTGACTCAACAGAGATGAAGCAGAAAGCGCCTGAGATTATGTGAGGCTGATTTATAAAGATTGCATAAAGATTTCTATAACCTCAGCTTCATGACTCAGCATATCAGAAGGTAATAAGTTACAGTAGGTAGAAATTTATTTCTGCTAGAAGAAGCCAAGGAAAGCTTCTCCCTCTTCGAGATCAGCTATCTCCCAGCTACTTCTGCTCAGACTGAGCCTCCCTGCCAGAAACAATCAGTGCCTATCTCAGCCCAAAGAAAGCTCCAGATCCTTGCTGCTTGCTGCTTTCCATTAGCATTCACTAAATTACATTTAAAGAACTTTTTCCTTCATGATACAACATAGGAGATGTTTATGACCCGTTCTGTCCTCCAGAGAGACCACGTTGAAACACTCCTGTTAGGTCCCTGTATGGAGCAGTCAGATGGTCCTCAGGCGAGGCACCAGCAGGAGCTTGGTTTGGGGACATGACAAGCATTCAACTCGCAGAAACTGGAACTTTTCCCTTGCATCACTTTGCTGGAATTGACATATCTGATGTCAATAACTGCACATTTTCCTGCGAAAGAGGACAAAATGAATACAATGTTTAGTGAAACAAAATTATGAATTGCCTATGCACCTAGTGGTTTATATCACTAATACTTAAGGAGGTGAACAATGCAGACAGACATGCTTAGCCTACACATTGGAATATGAAATTCCTCCGTGAATGAAGTCAGTTTGAGATCTTCTCAACCCACAGGGTCATTGATCAGGCTCCGAAGCTCCTGTCTAGGAGCAAGTCATGAAACTCCAGTTTGTGAAGTTCTGTGCATGGTTTAGCACACTGCAGGGATGTTTTCAAGTGCTCAAATGCAAATTGTCTTGAAGTCAATTGAGAATGAAAATTAAAAAGGAGATGAAAGGAGGCTAAATCAAAAGAACAGGAAGGCAAAACAGAATAAAACCCAACAAACTGAGTATGAAAAGGTAGGAAAAGAAAAAGCGCATTGGAAATGACAGGAGAAGGAGGAAGAGAAAAACTGGAAGGAGTGAAAACAGAAAAAAGAGAAGCACAGCAGGCTAAGACAAAGGAGAAATAATAGCAGTCACCAGCTGCTATATATGACTTTTCACAAGGAACTAAAAGTGGGACAGCCAAGCTCAGAGATGAATCACAAGTTGCAAAAAATGCAACAGTTCCAAGAAGAACATTGATTCAGCGTCTTTCACATAATTAGTGTTTTCTACTCCTCCTTTTCAGGCTAACTGCACAGATCTGTATTATCCATATGTTACAGACCCAGCTGGTGAGGAACAAAATATTAATGTTGTTACTACCTATCCAGTATTGCGAGTTCTGGGTGGATACCACCACAATACCTAGATTGTGTGGTGAATACAAGTACATGGTCAATCCTTTAATGATGAACTGCTTTGGTTTTGCTAGCTCAAGTTGCACTTTGAGTATGGTTTTAGTGTGTAATGTTTGTCTCAAATTTTTTTAATGGGTGTTTGGTGAGGATGACAACACATTACTGGATTTGACATCCGCTGGAGTCATGAAGGAATAGGAGATGGTTACAAACTGCCAGCGATTCTAACATGAATCAGAGCAATCTCACTGCAAGTCTTGAGGAAATCGTAGTCATTCTTTTAATACAAGTCTGGGTGTCTCTGATTTGAATCCAGCAATGATGTCAGTGACTAAACATTACTGCAGTTTTGCCAGCACCTTTGGAAATAACTGTAATTCATGTTTCTGGTGAAAAAAAAATAAGACATGACTTTTTTTTTTTTTTTTTCCTAGGTAGCTGATCGTTATCCTTTAGCTTTGATTTTTTTGCTTAAGTCTTTAAAGTACAAAATGTCATCTGTTAGTGACAATCTGTCCTTTGCCAATGCAAAGATCAGCCTTTGGCTGATCCCTTGAACCTTGCAAAAATGTTTTATTTGCTAACAGGATCATCATTTTAAGGGGCAGATGTGAACAAACCATGTCCCAACCATCACATTTGGCATGACCGAGCATCTCAGTAGAGAGGTCACAAATTAAAGAGGACTTGATTCTGACACCATCACCTGGAAAGTGAAGACCTTTCGTTTCACAGAAGTCATCGGGGTTGAGTGCATCAGATCTGCTACATCTGATTCTGCTGGGTTTTTTGGCTGGTGGTTGTTTTTTGGGTTTTTTTTTGTTTTGGTTTTTTTTTCTGTCAGTGGGTCAAGCCAGGGGTTTTTTCCCCCTGTGTTGCAGCAGATCTTTTTGAGTCTCCCGGGTCATTTTACAGACTATATCACCAGGGCTGGTTGTGACTTCGCAACTGAGCCTCAGCTGCAGAAGTGATGAGGGATAGAAGATAAAATATTCACACTGCCGGGTCTGCATTGTTTGAAAACGATGTGTCCCTGCCTATTGCAGGGGGGTTGGAACTAGATGATCTTTAAGGTCCCTTCGAACCCTAACCATTCTGTGATTCTATGGAAACATCAACGTGTCCATAAACACTCTGGACATGTAGAACAAAACATCAAAGACAGCCAGAGGGAGTCAAGCAAGGGAGGGAAACGGTGCCAGAACGTTCCCCTGAGGCACTGACAGGGGCTGGGAAGCTCCTCCGTGCTGGACTTTAATGCTTGCCTGCAGCTTTGGGTGTCTTGGCTGCCCTACAGCCATGAAGTTAGCAGAATAAACAGGTGTACATCTCCAGTCCTGGAGCTGTGTTAGTCCACACATGTCATTTACTTATGTGAGTCATCATCGTGATATCAGCTGTTCTACTTGTGCAAGTGGCCCCCTATGCAAACATAAGTATTTGCTGGAGTGACAGACATGATCGTGACAACTAAACTGATTGAAAAGGTATTTCAGGAAAAATCCAGTAGGTGGCATAAATAAGCCATGCATTTTTTTGCAGTTTCACTTGTATACTTGTGCCATTCTCTTTCTTCCATTCATTCCGTATTTTAAACCTCCTCCAACTTACAGGAAAGCTGAAGTTTTGTCCACTGGCTCTTAGAGCACAACCCCATAGGCAAAGTTCTGTATTCCAAGTGGAGAATTTTCTTGACACTTTCTGGCAGCATATAGGTTTTTTTTTTTTGGTCTCTTTCTGTATTGATGTTCTGACTCTGTTTTCGGGTTATACCCTTAGAAGTGCCTGCACCACAGCAAAAGGTAAGGGTTTCTTCTTTGGACAGGCAGATCCGAATGCAAATCTTGCCTTGAAATGCCCAATATTTACAAAAGTTTAAAATCAGCCCTAGAGATGCCGTCTCAGACACTTCTTTGTGATACTATAATAAAGTGTTGGCACCAGCAGCGTTGCTCAAGATCAATGAAATCTGATAAGCCACTGATGGCTTTTGCTAAAAGTCCATTCAGTCAAGCTGAATCTTTCATTCAGACATAAGATTTTGAGTGCTTCATTCTTCCTTGCTCCAAAAAATGTTTCCAGGGCGCGGGGCCTTTGTGGACCCCCAGTGTGCTACTTGCTCCTCTTCTCCTAAAACTCTTTTTTCCTTTGCTGTCTTGGTCTCAGGGATTCATGGTCACTGAGTGAACAACTGAAGCAGCTTATAGCGCTGCCACCACTGAGCTATTTGCTGCTTTTCCGCAGTGAGAGTTAGGATGCCCTGGGGGAGGGCGTCCACAACCTCTCACCTGAGCTCAGGGATATCTTTGTGCCTCAGTCTGAAAAGCTGCTGTGCCCAGCTCTGCTTGTGAAGACCACTGATTCTTGGCAAGGAGGGTCAAAATGTGTATGCTGTTCAGCACCCTCAGTTCACATTCTCTTCTCTTGATTCAAATCAAGACCCGCGGGGAAGTTAAGGTGTGACATCCGTCCAGGGGACCCTCCTCTAAAGGGTTCAAGAAGGCATGTTGGCCAGGGGGCGGGCAACAGCATCAGCTGTATCCCAAATTAGAGAACAGGCCTGACACAGCAGGTAACATGCCTTAATGGCCATTGAAGTGGGAGTTTCATTCACACTGTGCTTGTGGGTGTTCTCCTGACATGTGGAATGGGAGCCTCCACATCAGTAACTTCAGATGAGCTACAGCTGAGAAAAGCCACCAGAGGTTCTTGCCAGAGCAAATGCATGTTTGTTAGCAAGATACACACCAGTCATAATCTAGAGATTAATGGTCCAAATGTCTGGGTTATGGTAAAAATTATTTATGTAAAAAATCAGGAAAAACCTGCCTGTAACAATGGATGGCTCTTCCCCTTCATAGTCGTAACGCCAGCCAATGGCACTGGCCCACCATGCTCAATAAAAACACAATTCACTGGAAACAAAATTCAGTCCGTTACATTGTGCCAAGTACAGTACAAAAACAAAGCAGTTTTCAAGTACAATGAAGCAAACAGAATGGAGATACTTAAAAAATACATATGTTTGTCATGGTACCGCTGTGACTAGTTTTACTAGTAACAAAAATACGTATGTTTGTCATGGCACCGCTGTGACTAGTTTTACTAGTAACAGGGATAAAGAAAAAATTACCATTTTTTTCACTAACACCTACATTCTCCATTTCCTCATTTGTTCACACAAGTCGGAATAATTTCATTGCAGATTTAAAGGCGGAAGGGAACACGCTGTCAGCTCCTCAGAAATTTCAATCATTGTTAATAATTGACTTGGATAGCTATTTGGAAGCATTATTAGGTCTGACTTATAAAATAGAAGTAAAAAAGTGAGCATGGGGAAACCACTGGATTGCTTCTGCTCAGTCTTCATTGTTCATTTTAGGCACACTTAAAAATTAATTGGATCCAGTGACTTAGAACATTGAAGACTCTTGCATGACTCATTAAGCTGACATTTCTAACATTTGTAATTCACACTGTAAGAATGATAGAATCACATAAGCCATCTATACGTTCGAGCTCCTTCATCAGGGTAGGATTACTGCAGAGAATACCCTTAGTTTTGAATATCATCATCAATTCAGCTCCAAGACATCTGTAATGGAGCCCAGCCTGATAGACTGCCAGAGTGTGAAAAACTAAGCTCCAACCGCCTAAAAACAGGCAACACAATTAATTGCTACTTTTTTATTTATGGTCTTTAATCTTTTAATGGATACAGTTAAATTCCCACTTCATTGAGCAGGCCCATTGGTACTTAAAGGAACAAATAGATCATTTCAAATTATAAAGCACTTGCTTTATTACTTAGGCCGTCTTTTAAATTTTGCAAGTTTTTATTATTTTACAATCTTAATCTTCAGTAACCTAGAACTGCTGAAGTTCCATGATTGTGAGGGATGGTTTTGACTGAGGTAACTGAAGGGGCAGTTTTTGCTGTGTCGATTTATTGGCTGTACAATTTATTTAGGTATTTGTGCATTATTATTTGTTGCTCCTAATTCCAATGCTTGATAGAAGCAAAAGTATTATTACAACAGCTCCTGAATTTATTTTCTTCTTTTTTCTTTAAGCCTAAATAAATATAAAGTATCTTTTTCACATAATACTCTGCTCCCAGGGGAGCACGTTTCATTCTGTGGGACTTCCCATTAAAATCAGCCAGTGTAGCACACACATCTAAGAGCAAAGTTTCATGCTGCTCTTCCCCTATTTCTTCCCCCTTCCCACATGAAGTCTTTCAAATCCACTGAGGAGGTGCAGGGCGAGGGGGGCAGGGGTGTCAAAATTGCCTCCAGCAGCAGCTGAGCTCTTCCAAATATTTTAATCAAAATCAAATGACTGTTACTTAATCAGCCATGCTGTGAAATGACTTTATGTGAACTGCTGACCTTTCGCATCTCCTAGGCTGAGAAAGAGGGTTTCTTCTTCCCTGGCGGCCTGACTCTCTTCCCCCACAGCCTCTCCCATTTCCCTTCAGTGCCCTGGAGCCCCCAGAGCAATCAGGCAGTTCAGAGGTGGTCCCCAAATGCTGCAGACAGAGTATTGGGTCTCCCCATCTTCAAGGGCTCATGGGCTTACCCCTTCTCCATGCCGGGAATCCATTTCAGAGGAAGGACCCAGGAGATCTGGGTCCCAGGAGACCTACAGCTCTCGAATACAGCTTTGCTTAGTGCTATCAAGATACAGATAAACAGAGCACTTACTTAGTTGGCTTCCTTAGGTAACAGTTTTCTTCTATCACTTGCATGTCGGTCAGCAATGTTGCGTTGGTGATCTCTGTATTGCACATTGGCTGATTAGGAGTAATTGAGTTTCTCTAGTTCTACTGGCTAGAAGGTGCTAAGGGAGATGACACATTGTTGCAAATGATTTAAACTGTCAGGCTGTTAATTATAATTAGTCTGACTTTGTCTAGACATGGAGATGCCTTGTCAGGTGATGGGAACATTGTGTGGAAACTAATTAGTCAGGCATCTTAATTTTCTGTCATCCCTATGCAAACAGTGTCTCCTGCAGGTATCAGCATAAAGATGTTCTGAGCCCAGCTCAGCCATCCCAGCTAAGTGGATGCAAATATTCACATCGACTGAGTAAAATCTTTTTAAATACCCTCAGAGTTTGAAATTGTAACAGATAACACACAGTAAGGTTGAGAAGAAAGAGTAGCTTTGCTGCATGGTTGCTTAAGCTTTTATTTTCTCTTACCTGTTTTTAAGAAACTAAGGCATGGAGATTGCCTTTTCACTACTGGAAAGCAGCTTCTGTGAATTCACAATAATGACGTCTTAGAAGATTGTTCATTAGGCACCTGAAGGTAAGCAGGCTGCATGTCTAAAATTGCCGAAGTATCTATTAACACAATAGCCCACAACTCCTCTCTGTAGGACTCACTGTGTTCTTCCAGCGGAATAGTACATCCTCTAAATACCTGCTTGGATGCTCACTTACCGGATAGCCCATCAGCCCGGTGATGTTCTCATCCACTGGCTGCAGAACACATGCCTTAAACAACTTCCAGGAGCTATTTATTCTTATGTGCTCCAGTGAGATGCCTGCTATAATTTTTTTAAAGCAAACTTTGGGAATAAACTGAAAATTACACAGACGTTTGAAAAAAAAAATAAAGTACTCACCTGGTCACATCATGACATCCCCTTTCTTAAAATAGTAGCTGTTATAGAGCCTGGCAATGTTGTTACAAGGAATATCTTGCAAATACCTTTTCTTCCTATTCTAAGAAGGGTCTCTGAAGTCATTGCTATTATCAATGTTAAGTTCTAAGGGGCACCACCTGACCGCTCATGAAAGACAGTCAAAATAACTCACGTCCCAGACCAAGTCATATGAGATTGCACTGTTAACAGTAGTTTATAAGCGTACCAGTGAAGGTGATGGTGGTAGAGGGAGAGGGTGTTAGTTCCAGCACTGGCATTCAGGAGTGCCCTGGCCTCAAAATGCTGGTTAATACAACCCTCCTTCTGGCAGGGGACAGGAGGGATGACTTGCACACACTGTGTTGTGTTTTGATGTAATCAAAGCAGTGGAAACACAACCTCATAATGATGAGGGACTCATTAGGCTACTCACAATCAGCAATGCTGGAGAGAATTATAGGAGACAGGGATAGAAGAGTTGCACTTTCTCCTTGAAAATCTGGACTCATGCTTTCCCCAAAGCTTCATTTAAAGCTATCTAAGGCCAAGAGCTGCATACACTGGCTTGTACCATGCCCTGCCCTGAAATGTCAGCAGCTGAAAGGGTGTTACTAAAAGAGGAAGAAAATGAACACCAGAATACTAACAAAAAAAACCCAAACAAACAAACAAAAAAAAAAACCACCAAACACCAAACAACCATAAAACCAAATCAAAACCCAACACAACCCAGTAACTAACTGCTCTGTCAAGAGTCTAGTTATTTTCCTCTGCAGGCTTGCAGCCGTGTTGGATTTATCCTGTCTGTAGAGGTCTCCCTGCTCCGCAGAGAAGTGGCCGGGGAGGCCGGGGCGGCGGAGGGAGGACAGCCAGCACCCTGCTGGGGTGAGATGGGCTCTCCAGCAGATCCACGGGACGGCGAGAAGGCACTGGATGATTTTGTTCACACAGCTTAAAAGTGGGATTTACAGTTTTACCTGGAGCACGTTTTCAGAAACTCACACACATACTTGCCCATTTTCACGTATCTGTGTGTGTCTCCTTTGTCTCCAATTATCGACCCAATTCTGATCAAATATGAGTTGTTGTACGAAGGCCAGAATGAGCAATTATCTTGTGACACAACAGACAGAGATGGTGACAATCTCATATTCATTTAAAAACTCTCCCAGGCTTCCCAAGAACTAACCTCCGTTTTTTGAAGAACTAACCTGAGGAACTTCCTCACCCTCAGCTATATCTCTTTGCTTTACTGCCCCTTTGCAAATCATCTGTATGGCTTATTATTTCAGCAGTCACGTACTGTGGGATGTTTTAAATTCCTTATTTACAGGATTTGTCTCCTAGCAAAACAAAAATATCCTTGTAAACGTCTTCCTTATTTTCAGCTTCCAATTTAGTAACAGCTGTTTTTTTGGGGTTGATGGTGGCAGCCTTTGGAGGTGTCTCCCTGCAGACACGCTGACAGTGAATGGCATCAAGTTGCATTGCAACTTCAGGGTCAGGTGCCTCTCTGCTTTATCTGAAGCGGACAAAAAAATGCAGTGACCATTTTTTGCTCTTATCACTCTGCCAGCTCTTGCCCATTTTTGCACTGCCAAGTCTTCTTTAATTCACACTCTGGCAAGTTCTCTTACATTACAGATTTCTAACTTTCTCCCACTCCCACAAACTTATGTTATTTTTCCTCAGTTGTTTCAGTCTGATTTTCCTAAACCAAATCTCATTTTATTATCATTCTGTGTTTCTAATCTCTCTCAATCTCTTTCTACAGCTGTTTTGCTCACACTCCTCCCAAATCAGGATCCACTGCAGAAGGCATTAACATGCTTCTTGCTCCTCCTGCTAGGCTAGTGATGCAGATTAAACGACCACAATAAAGGGCCTCTGAGCAGATGTATGTGGTTGGACTGGAAAATTCTCATGATAAATTTGCAAGAACAAGTGCACGGGGCTGGGGGGGGAGCCGTTTCCCGGGCCAGCCCCGGCCTGCTCACACTTCCCCAGTACCAAGGGGTTGTAAATGGCTGGCTCTAAGTCTCGCTCACCCCCAGGACTGGAGAAAAGTTGCTCTTCTGGCCCCAGAAAATGCCCAAGACCAATGCCGGGGCACTGCAGGACAACTGCCAGAGACAGCAGGTGGCTTTTCATGCCTCAAAGAAAGGTGTGATACCATGGCCAGGAAGTAGAGAAGGATCTTATTAATCTGCCTCTTTGCCATGGCATGCAAAAAAAATGGCTTATCTTCATCTCAGTGAAGTTAATGTTGCTGAGTGATGAAGGATGGTATTACTGGGGGAGCATAAGCTACCCTTTCAACTCTGCAGCTAGCCAAAGCTCTTAAGAACACAACAAGGGCTGTTTCTGCAACAATGGCTAAAGCGTTTAAGTGAAAAGCTGAAGAAAAAAATTACCAGTATATCTCTTAGACATCTCTCTTTGCTACTTCCATTCAGATCAGCACTTACAGATCATACAAAAGCACGTGCGCTGCTTTGAAAAAATGTTAGCCCTTATGTTATCTAAGTAATAATCCTACAAATGGGTTTAGTGGTGTTTAGAGGACATGGAGATTGACTTCTGCTATTCATGGCTGAATGTATTTAACAATACTCTGCTTAAGAGTGTAATGATGACCTTATTTACAGGTCTGTACTGTAGAGGTCATTGAAGGGTAGTTTTGTTTAGCAAGAATTATTTAAAAGGCAATTTATCTTTGCTGGTGCTGGCTGTGTTGGCTACCCAAATAGAAAATGCACAGATGTGGTTCCCAGTGAGAAGCAGCCAAGTAGAAAGACTACCACTCACCAAGTGGCACAGGACAAACGAACAAAGTGCAGGTGGGTAAAATGATAGAGGGGAAAAAAAGGTCCGTTAAGCTTGTCTCCCATGCTCCCCACCACCTCCTTTAAGGCCCCAGCCAAAGCGCTCGCAGCAGGTACCAAATGCCTGAAGGGTCCCATTTTCCCTGATGATCTTCTAGTTCCTGAGATCTCTTCAGGGATCATGCATGGGGTGGGTGTATGGGTGTGAGGAAATACGCTTATCTTTTTCTTTTAGCAGGAAATGCTGAAGTGCATACCATTAAAAAAGCAGAACACTTAAAACAGAGGTTTTGAGGTACTGAATTAGTTGATCACCTATAATAAAGAACCAGCTGGTATATATGCAGCCAAAAGGGAGTACTACTTCCAGCATGATTTGCTCGTGTGCTTTGTTCCCATTGCCTAAAAACCTGGCAGGAAAACAGATGTGCCATTTTACGAACAATTTTAAGAAGTTGCTACAATCATCTTTGCAAAAAAACAAAAAAAAAATTGTTGTGGTATTTCCTGCATAGTATCTTATACAGAGGTTCCCAAATATTCTTGCAGGTAGCATGCAGTTCTGCAGCTCCTTAACAGCACTTTGCTGTCCAGTGGTACTTGCTGAGAAAAGATGAGGTACTGATACATTGGATGATGTCACACCAACCGAACAGAAGGTGGAGCAACTTATGGAAAAAGACAGCAACCAGGTAGCTCTAATCAGGCACTTCTGTTCAGCATATATATGCACAGAGACAGAACAGACAAAGTGAAGTGGAACAGGCAGGAATTTTTTAATTGACTTCCCTAGCCGTTGCATTAGGCTGTAAGTAGTGAAGACTAATACTTTCGCAGTTCCCAACTGAAATATGAAACAAACTTGAATCTGGGTACCCCTTTCCTCTAATCTCATTGTGGCCATTTCTAAGAGTGTTTAATGCAAAATCCTCCTTGCATGTTTTCCAACATCGTTCCTTGAGTTCCTACCTCTGTCCCTTGTCCCACGTCAGCCTCTCAGAGGCAGGCTCAAGCATCCCCATGTGAAGGGAACGTCTGAAAGCCTCTCTTTTTAGTGAGGAAATGGTTGTAGTTAAGCTGTTGTTTGAGGGACCTGGATGCAGGTGCAAGAGCAGGAAGGGATGAAGTTTACAGACCTGCATGCAGACACAGAGCCCAGTGAAGAGGGCTGCTTGCAGCTGCAGTAAGAGCGTGAATGCTGTTTCGGCCAGCTCTGCTGCTGCCTTTCAAAGGCAGGAGGATG
>VYXH01002680.1:110375-128697 GCA_013397275.1 Burhinus bistriatus
GGGGGGGAGAGGAAGGAATGTTTATTTCCATTTTCCTCTTCCTATGCTTTTTTCCAGGTCAAAAAAAAAAAAGGAATTAAAGTACATTTGGTGACTCTCCCTGTGTCATTAGTCACCTAAACCACTAGACCAGGTTTATTTAAACCTTTCTAACAATAGTTGTGCTGCCAGGACTCCCATGGCACCTAGGACTCCAATTGATTTGCGGAGGGAGAGACAGGGACCTGTGCCAACCCAGAAAATAACAGTCATGGTCCTCTGCTCTGAAAAGCTAGATTCAGAGGCATTTAAATTATTTCTTTTTAGCTTCAGGCTACAGTATGTACAAATACGCATGTGTGCAAATGAAGCACAGTAGCAAGGCAGTAGTGCAGCAACAAAGATCATTATTTTAAAAACTATTTTTGGGGCAAAGATCTGTTGGACACGTTACTAATTAAGGTATCTCCTACAGCAATACAGTGGCAGTACTGAAGAGGACATTATCAGACAGCTCAGCATACTCCTTAACAAAGTCAGACTTTGGAGCGTAACCTACAGGCTTTAAAACTGCTGTCACAGAATCATAGAATATCTCAGATTGGAAAGGACCCATAAGGATCATCAAGCACAAATCCCTGCTCCTTGCAGGACTACCTAAAACCATTGTCGTGCGATTTAAGCCAGAGTTAAAGGTATGATTACTAACTTCCTTAAGAAAGCAGTACTAGACTGGTTTCGGTTAAAGCAGTGCTAGATAAAAATTGTATTCTTGGTAAAACTGAAAGTAGAAATCTGTCCCTGGTCCAAATTCTCTCCTGGCAATATAATGTCTCTCCACTAGACAAGAAATTAATCCATTAGATACAAGGAAGCATGTATAAATAAGTGAACTGGATTTTCTGTAATATTAGAACAAGTCCTGGAAAGAAATTCATGCAGTCATCCTTTTTCTCCAATTTATCGTCTTGATTTAATTCCAACACTGTGCGTGTTTTAGACTCATAAAGACAGGAACAGATTAACAAATCTGAAAATGAAACAAAAGCCCCTCTTGCTGTGCCCAAGGTGAGGAGATCCATCTTGCACCAATTCCGCTGAACAAGAAACCCACTTGGCTCCAGAGCGAGCGAGGAATTTATGGGGAAGCCTGCGCTGGTGTCATGCACTGCATGTGACCGTGTCTCAGGTCATCAGGTGGATGCACGTGTGGGGCACAGCTCAGCTCCCTGCTACACAGGACAGCCTGCACCCACCATCTCTGACTGAGTGCGGCTGGCAAAACAAGGGGCCTTTTCTTCTGTTTAAATTTTTACAGCTGCTGCTGCTGTTTGCCATCAGTCTGGTATCACCTTACTTTCAGAGTAATTTGGCAAGTTGGTGACATACCTCTTTTAACTAGCAGGTAGGACCCAGATGAGACAGCCTCCATGCAAAATTAGATGCCCAAGTGAAGACACAGAAGAAAAGCTGGCCAGAGGTGTGCAAAGGTAAAAACTGACTGACCTCAAGGGGGGATGGGGTGGGGGCTTCTTTGGAACTGCTGTGTGAAGACATGTGTTCCCCCAGCAGAGAGTCTTAACCTGCCCTTTCCCCAGAGGACACTCCCTAGCACTGGGGTACCAGCCTGGCACTGGTATCATGCCATACCTGACACAGCTCACAGAAACTTCATGCAGTCCAAGCCACCAAGTCCATGTAAGCCAAGGGACTATTTAGTAAAAGCTGTTTGATAAGGATTTAGGGAGGGAAGGAGGAAGGACACAGAGGAACAGAAGCGTACAGGTCCCTTGAAGGAAGGCATTGAAGTGTGTTTCTGTATCTCATCACGTAGGTCTGAACCGACACTGATACAGAGGTACTAGCTTAGGACTTGCTACAGTGCCATCTAAAAATCATCCCCTTCACCAAGCTGCTGGGACTGTTTGGAAGATAAAGCTCAAAGGTTTTTGTTTCAGTTGGTAACTACTTTGCAGAGAGCTAGGTCAAACTGTCTGAACACCATCCTTCAGTGCCTCCCCACGATACTGCACATGGCCGAGGGAGAGGCCACTTCTCTCCCAAACAGCAAAGCGTCCAACCTTTGCAGCAAGTGCAAGACCAGCAAAGGCAGATCATCCCAGGCAAAAGCTTTCTACTCTGCCAGTCAGGAGGAAAAAGCTAGTCTGGGCACTGATGCTCTTCGCATCAGCAACCCCCAAGGATTGAGCTATTCAGTCCTTCCTGCCTTGACTTACCAATCTGTCCTGTTTTGCCTCTGCAGTTTTAACTTGCAGCGTATCTGGATGATGACAAATCACACGTAAAACAGGAGAGGAGTAAAACAGCATAATGAAATTTTATTCTGAAAATATGGCAAGAGTCTAAGGCACTTCAAACATTTCAATACACATGACTAAAGTGAATGTGACAAGGTAATAGCATTCCATAAATACGCACCGAGAACTACTCTCAATTCCACTCAAGGGGAATATACAGCTGGTACCTCTAATTTTACTCTCCAATAAACATGTATGGAACTTAGAGACCGACACAGTTAATAAAAATATGGTAACAGGAGATGTAATTCTTCATGTAGTTTTTAATTATTAAGGAATATAAAATGCTGAAAATACTGTGCGAGTTAATTTTATAGATACTAGTATCTTTCATATAAAAAGTTATACATTATCCCCAATTAGCAACAACTTATTTAGTGAACTTCAGACCTGACAAGAGGCTCTATCCCCAATACCTACCCACTTACCCACCAGCTCAAGATCCACGGAGCTGACTATATAAGCAACTGCAACTTCTGAATTTCAAAGTAATTAAAAACATCAAAATCATGTTGGAATGAAATTTATGAAAAGGTTACTGTGATAAAGTCTAGGCACAGTAAATGTTTTAGAATGATTAAAAACAAGCCAGCGGGACACCACGTCATGGTCAGCTTTACAAGTCTGAGGCTGCACATAACATAGGAAAGGATAATCTGTAGCAAAGAAAAACAGTATGTATGCCAGTGTACAGAAAGACGAGCAGATGAGCAAAAGAACAGTTCTGGCTAAGGTTCTCAGCTGAGCACTACTTAATTATATGCTTGCTTCAAGTTTACAGTTTTCTATCTTTAGCACTAGATCTCTGCTTTCACTTTGCTGGTGAGTTCAGGCACAAGACAATTACATTCAGTATCTGTCTCAGTAAAACAGTAACATTTAGCAGCTTCAAGATGGCATAGAGATTTTTACAGATATTCATGCACTACTACTCAAATGTGGCTCTGTGGGTGGGACCAGGAGATGTCTTTCTGCTAAGCCTAGGAGTGCCCTAGAAAAGAGGAAAGAAAATTAATCAAAGGGAAATTATTCCAGCCAGCCGAATGAGAACACAGCGCTCACAGGCACTCTGCTCAATCCCTTGCNACATTGTCAGCTATTGTACAGCCTACGGAGAGTGCACGTTGTTTAGACCATGAAACGTTTAGCAGCAGTTTATCAGAAGGGTGAGTCGGGGCTGGGAGGTGGGCATTTGCAAGAACACCTAGTACAGCTGTAACTCCAGAAACAGCTGTGTTTTGGTGACCAGGTCAAACATTAGCATTATAATGATGTGACAGCACCTCTGCACACTAGCCAGAGTCAGTGAACCTTGCTAGTGTGCTATCTTCACCCCCAGATAAAAGGGAGAAGGTATCCTTCAGCCAGCGTTCAGCCTTCTGCAGACAATCTGTATTTAAAATGTACATTCCACTTACCAGCATAAAAATTATCCTCTGAATAAACTTGGACATTCATGTGCTGTACAGCTGTACAGCTGCCAGGGGTGGTGGTATCATTTTTTGTTTGTTTTACTATTATGTTCAGGAGCAGCGAGTTAAAACGTAAACTGCAGGAGGTTGTGTACTAACCGGTGACTGGGTTTTGGAAAAGTTGACATGGGCATAAAGGAGAACCGCTATGTCCTTATGTCCAGCTTCCAGGGCAATTGAAAGTGCTGTGCTGCCATCCTGAGAGGAGAAAGGGAGGAATAAGAGAGTTAGTGCTTGTGTGCATTAACAGACCTCTTAAAAGCCCCATCAGCCCATTGAGAAGGGAAGTTATGGAGGCCCCACTGCTCAGACAGACAGTTGGTCTAATTTAGAGTCTTGTTTAATTTCTTTTATTATAATTAAGTGACAATAAGCCTTGCACTGCTGTTTTATGAGGCAGTCCAATTGTCAGAGGCCTCATAATTTCTCTCAATGAGGAGTCTCAATTATTGCTGAGGAAGAACGAACACGCCATTATCACAATAACGTTACATGTAGTGCTGTGTAAGACCAGTGATTTCAGAAGATTGGTCTGTCTGAGAGAAACTACAATGTCAGTGAGGAGTGGAAGAGAAGATAAGGGAGGGATAAATGCTAATCAAATATAATTACTGTGTTATACTGATAATTGTTGTGTTATAGCTCCCATTAAGAGCACTTGCATTCATAATTCCAAATGCTCCTTGATGGAAGCCTAACTACAAGCAAATGGACTTCCCTGGTCGAATACTGTCACCTCCGTTTCTCAGAAGATACTGCTTTCAGAAACCATAGTCGTTGAGGCTGCTAGAAGCAAAGACTGCTTTTGCCTAAAGGGTAATATATTGACCTGCTGGTTTCCCTTTAGACAATTTTTGGTCCAGGAAGAAGCAGATGTCAGACAACCTGTGATATGAACCTCTGAGCTGCCAGAGGGCCATACTTGTATGAAGCTGCCACATCTCAACTCTGCCTTCCTTGCTTCCTTCCCTTCCTGAAATTGGTGCATCACATTGCTACAAGCCCCTGCACTCCAGTGGTGTCTAAATTACAAGGCAGGCAGCTACAATCTTGGCATAAATCTCACAGTGGCTTGCTGGTCCACTGCCTGGCTTTTGGGTCTTGTGCACAGGAGTTCCGACAATAACGCTGGTATTTGATATGTTCTCTCATAGGGATCGCCTCTTATGTTGGCTCTCTGAATGGAGCACGTTTTCCAGCGACTGCTGTACCACTGGTATTAGGTCAGCAACAATTTAAGGAAACTGTAAACCCTTTTTCCAGCATGGGACACCATGGACAGCATCCAAGCGAGAAGTCTTCTTATGAGATGACAGGGAGCGATTATACATGAATCTTAATTGTCCTGAGCAGACAAGAGCTGTCCACTACAGTGCAATATAATGCACTACAAATGAACAACAAATACTCCACAGTCAACACCAGGAAAAGCCAAGTTCTTCAAGAGAGATGCTGAATCACTGTCAGAGTGGCACGTTTCAGTAGGATGAAGCTCAGCTTACTACTGATCACGCTGACTGGAAAAGCATCACTGTCACATTCAGAGTAGCTAAAAATCTCATAATATCTCAGCACAGATAAACCCGTTATAAAATGTGTAAGCAGCAGACAAGCTGTGCTTGGGAAACAGTATCAAATTGCCTAAAGGAACAGTTAAGTGTCATGTCCCCATAAAGGCTTTAATTATAGACTTGGTGATTAACAGTGCTAACAGCATCCAGGCTGCAGTAACCTAGACTGGTCCCAAAAGGGATTTTTACACTGAGGCCTTCTTACATTTTCCCATCAGGCCAGCTGTTACACACCGCTGGCGCCATCAGGCAACTGAGCCGGCTCCTGCAGCAGGTGAGTGAATGAACAGAAATGATGTCTCTGCCTTTCTGCAACAGCTTCAACAAATAACCACCCACTGCCCTCCCAGATCCCAAACCCAGGCTCCATTTCAGTGCTCAGTAGGCAAAAACAGTAAGACGAATAGGAAATGTAACCAAGAAGTGATGTTGTTAATGAGAACGCAGTACTGGCAAGAAAACAGCTAAGTCAACATTTTGAAGCTTGAGAAGTCCACAGATCAAATTGTCTGCTGACAGTGTAGGCTGCAATGATCCTTGCAAACAAGAAATATGCAAGCGTCTCACTTGGCACTGAAGTCACAGCCTGTATCTGTTATTGTCAGGACCATGCAGCTTCATGACTCAGACCAAACCTGTACTCTCGAAAGTCATGGTGTAGACACCGTGTGAACATTCTGTGAAAAGAACTGTAGGGCTGATGTTTGCCACGGACACAGAAAGCAACACAGCAATGCCGTAAAGACACCCGATAAGGTCCTAACTGACAACTTGAAGAATCCTGGGAAAGGGGGACGGAATGTGAGAAGGGAAGATGTTTTACCATGAGCTAGCAAATGGTTTATCTCTTCTGGCCACTGCACACCTACAGCTAACCACAAAAATAGCTACTGGCTAGGTCTGTTAGAAAAGCAGAGATACTCGTCAAATAATCATAGCACTTGCTACCACTAAGCAGAGGATTCATACATTTGGTACATTGGCCCTGTGAGTCAGAGATTCACGTAAGCAGACTTCAGCAGCTCTCCACTGCATCAAAGAAATTAGAAAAACGTTCCAGAGTGGAGAAGCTATCTGATGAAGCACTATCTGGAAAGGCAACTCACATTGTCCTCCAGGGTGCCATTACACCCAGGCTGAGCCAGCAGAAGTTTAACAATCTCTACGTGTCCATGTTCACTAGCACACATCAGAGCTGTAGAGCCCTCGTCGTCCTGGATATTGACATCCGCACCACAGGCCAGTAAAGCTTTAACCATGTCTATCCGCCCATGACTCACAGCTAGCATCAGTGCGGTCTGACCAGCCTGTATGGAAAGAAGAGGAAAACCTAAATCACCACAGAATCAGTGACAAAGCATGCACACTTATTATTTTGGCATTGTGCTTCTTCTGGGGGAAAGAAAAAGATCATTATACAGCACTCTCAAGGCTCTGCTTGCTGTTATTTAAATACTTGTTATGCATAATATATCCCACACTCACATAGCTATTTATTAAACTAAAGGAAGATACTGGATCTATTTCCAGACATCTGGAGTTCCTTGGAAGGAACTAAATGGTACAGAATTTGTAAATGCCTCCTAAAATTCAGTAATGGTTCTTTCATATAATATTCAATCTTCATTTATTAGAAGAGATCCAGACCTGAGGCTCAGCTGTTCTTCCATGGCTCCATTTTGTATACAGCAATCAAAAACATACACACAAACATCAAAGACCACAGAGGGTGAGAGTGAACGAGTGCAAAAGCTGAACCGATGGAGCAGGGATGGGAATGTGGAAGGAAAGATAAAAAGCCACAGGAGTAGGAATGGTGTCTCGTGAACTGTTTGACTGACCTGGCTGGCTTTAGCATTCACGTCCCCACAGCTGAACAGTTCCTCCACTATCCTCATGTCCTTCTCTGCTTCCACAGCTGCAAGCGCAGCAAGCATGATGGGGGTATAGCCGGCCTTGTTCTGATGATTTACGTTACAGACATCTGCAGAGGGATGAGATAATTTCTTTGGAAAGCAGGAACCCAAAAAGCAGCAATTGTGCTAATGAACTGAATAAACTGTTAGTAGAGCAGCCTATAAAAAGAAAAGGCAGCAATTGCTGTCATAATGGAAGCAATTCAAGGGAAAGTGGAGAAGAAAAAAAATAAACAGGCGAGCTCTTGAGCCTGAGAAAGAAAAGGATTCTCTTCTGCTATGCATGGAACACAAGGGAGAGCACAAAGTCATTTTTTATGTCATCATTTAGGGCTTTCTTTGTGCATTTTGTTTCTTTTGTAAAAGCAAGTGGTCTGAAATTTGACATGACCATTGGGGTCATGGGTCTGAACCCCAAGAATACCATGAGGAAAGTCTTTAAGCTCCTCTCCTGAGGGAATCCACCCTAGAAAACAAAAACGGTCCAGCAACATCGTCAGTGGAAAAGCTCTTCCTCCTCAGCGCAAACGTTTTCCTGTAATCAGTGTTATTTTAAAGATCTGCAAGTGTACTTCAACATGTTTTGGAGCTGCAGAAAAAACCTTTCAATTAAAAGACTGTTTCCAGCTCTACAGAGTATTTGACGGTGAACAAAAGTACTCTGGGAACAAATACAGTCAAGTCCTCTAACTAGTGCCAGCAGCTGACAGGAGTTCTCCTTTTCTTCAAGCCTAACCTGCAATCTGTCTCTGTTCCTAAAATTGGGGGTTAAATTGCACCACAGATATCTTAACAAGCAAAAATGTTTCAGGGAATTCTTCTCAGATTTATTGCCAAAGGGTTTTTTTTCTTTAAGTTAAAAGAACATTGCAGCAGCAGTACAAGTGCAAGTGCAAGCTGTAAGAAAATGCACATTTTTTTACATTCCATAGACATCACCTGTGCTACCTTATAACCAGTAGCCCAACCTTACTTTCAGAAGTCACTTCCGGCAAGCCACTCAAGCAAAAGAAC
Source organism: Burhinus bistriatus (assembly GCA_013397275.1). Taxonomy (NCBI): domain Eukaryota; kingdom Metazoa; phylum Chordata; class Aves; order Charadriiformes; family Burhinidae; genus Burhinus; species Burhinus bistriatus. The sequence continues at coordinate 118,646 of VYXH01002680.1, forward strand.
ATGACACTCTGCTACATACATTACTTCATGAGTAACGAATAATCATTGGAAGCGATGCTCTCCTACCCTGACTAGACTACTTCAGCAGAGGTGTGTTTTCTGAGGTCACATTTCAGCTCCTTTTCTATACGGCTAACGAGCAGAGCTGTTTTCCTATTTGTCCTCTTGGTAACACTGCATGGTGGTACAGAGCAGTCTCTTGTCTCACCTGCTCTTCTCACCAAACACACAGACATGGAGCTCTTGGGACCAAGAGTCTGCCTGTGATATAACCACATCGTAAAGTTGACTGTAGTGACTGTTTAGGTCCAGACGGAGACTGTCAAAACCTGAAGGAATTTGCCTGTTCACAAATATTTTCCAAGTGCTGGCATGTGCAGTGTGCTCCTGCACACCTGGCACTAAGTCATGGTTGTTGGATTTTACAGTTAAACCCCACAATCTTTGTAGGAATACACCAGCTGCTGTAAACTATGGCAGTCCTGACTTCCAGCAACAGATGAGCGTGCTCATGCTACCCTGAGATACCCAGGGAAGTGGAGGGGCAGTTTCCTCCCACCACCATGCTGCAGAGCCAGCCTGCTGCTTTTCACTGTGCTCCTGACATTCCCCGCATTCCCCCACCGTGACTCACTCTTCCCAACAGGCTGCCTTCAAACAGGACCAGAGATTTGAAAGCACTCACTTTCCTGCCGAGGAAGTCTTTGCAGTGACAGAGGTGCTGGGTTATCAAAGCTGAGATTTGTATCATTAATATCCTTGTTTATCTGATGTTACCCTTCTGGATTTATAAATATTGCTAGGCTTACACTCCAGCTACGTCCCTGGTCTAGTGAAGCTTCACAACCAACTGTGACAGGTTTTATAACTAGTTTAGGGAAAGAAACTTCAGTCAGGGAGGAAAACTAGGCTTAAACAGATCGCACCCTGCCTGGGACCAGCTCCAACATGTGAAATGTTCTGCTGACTGCCTTCTGGCTTAGCACACGTAGGGGAGCAGATGCTCTGGAGTCTCCCCTCTGCCACTACGCTCTCTGCATGTGCGTGGCAAGGGGATCGAGAGAAGGAAGCAGCAAGAAAAGCAATTAAATGAAGCATCATTACATTGCTTATGGATCAGGGAAATGCTCCTATATGGCAGAATGCCACAGCGTTCCAGTTTCTCAGAAGAGCAGTACAGATGTGCCAAGGCGGTGGCCAGAAGAAGCTTCTGTACTGCTCTAGTAAGATAAAGCTGGACTAGCTTGAGTGTTTAACATGGATGTTTATACCTGAACGCTTCTTCCTCCAGCAGCACCCTGCCTTTGGCTAAACAGCAGCTGCACTGCCTTCAGAGAAAACTGCTGGAGGCTGGTGCTGCTGAACTTGGACTACAGTCCAAGAATCAGGGATCTACCTACCTGTCCCAAACACTGGTCAACTCTGTATATGGTTTACTTGAGTGTTTTTGTAACTTCTTCAAGAGCCATCACCACCACCTCTGAAGCTAGCACTAGAAACAAGGATTCCAGACTACCCAAGCAAGCCACCATGTAACAACAGTTAAAACAGCTGCTGGAGGAAGCCCAAACTTGACCTCTTGCTCATCAAGAATTCCACCTGTGAGGACTGCAAAAAAACAAAAAATAATTTAAAAAAATATGCAAATAAGTCAACCTACTTGCATCCAGAAGAAGCTTTACAATTTCAAAGTTAGAATGTGAGACGCTGTAATGCAGAGCAGTGTTTCCATTTCCATCTGCCATATTGATGATATGTCTGAGGACAGCAGGAGAAATCTCTTCAAAAGCAGTTATGTAGTCTCCAACCATTTCAGGGACAGCCGACTTCTGACTCGAGACACGAAACCACTCATGCTGGATGGTATTCAAACAAAACCTCTGCCAAAAGCAAGACAGAAAAATTTACTTATGGGCAATCTATTTAAAGGATTTTCCATCCCACAAGTCAGCCATGAAGGAGGTCAAGCCTTTTTTAGTCAAATGTGGGAAGAAAGAATTCAGCTCACAAACAAGATGTACGAACTAAAGCTTCCTTCTCACTAAACCCCTCTTTAAAACACCGATTGTTTACCTCCTCTCATTTCACCTAAATTGAGGCACAGTTCACCTCTGAGGGCACAGAATTTTAGGATGAGATTACCCCTAGAATTAATGGGCATCAAATACTGGTGAACAGAAAGAAGACTTGGAGTAACCATTTCTATGAAATACATAACTAAGTTCATAAATCACTGATGAACCCAAGACTAAGAGCAGTGGGAACACACGCTTCTCAGGGACTTAAAACAGCATCATGCTAAATCAAGTAGGTTAAATCCCGAGGCATGAATTATCAAATGTACAAGGTATCGGAGAACTGGCTGGACAATAGTTCTGCCGGAGAAGAACTGGGCATTACAGAGGATCACAAGCTGAACCTGAGTCAACAACATCACACTGTAGTGAAAAAGGCAAATATTGTTTTGGGGTGAATAAACAGTTTATAGGTTGCACGGCATGTGATGCAGTCCCTTCTCTCCACCTAGCACTGTGAAGGCAACACCTGGACTACCTTGTCTGGTCTGATCATGGAATGACAGGAAAGATCTGGCTGAAACAGTTTCAAAGGTGAGCACTGACAATGATTAGAAGTCAAGGAAATCTGACCTATGGGACAGACAGGAAGGACCAGGGATTCTCTGCTGAAAGAACAGCTGGGGAAAGGAACACCGTAACGTTTTCACAATGCAAAAGGCTGTTGCAGTGAGAAAAGAACGTGTTCTTCACCTGCAGGATGGATGGCTGTAGTAGTAAGAGATTTTAGCTGCAACGAGAAGACGCAGGTTAGACACTGAAGATCAACGTTCCCATTGGTATGGACTGAGGGTGGAGGGATAGGAGCCTCTTAGGCCAAATAACTGTCGATAACAACAGCTACCGAATCTACCTGTTAGCCAAGGGGGCTCCTGCCATCACTGCCAGCTCTGAATTTCTGAGACAATTTCTCTAACCTAGGAGGACCACTCTTCTCATAAACCCCAACCTGCAAGGTGGCCAGTCAGTTCAAGGACAATTTTGCAAAGAAGACATTCAGCACACTTCTCTAGCCTTTCAGGAAAACACAGAGGACCTGTACCAGTAGTTTTAGAGGAGGCCCGTACCTGGTAAAGGGACAATATTCTATACACATCAGTACTACATATTTATCTGTACTATATATACACATATACAGAATATTCTACATCAGTACTACTACAATAAAAACTCACGAGGTCCAACTATCTGAGTTAAGACACCATGTGTTCTGCGAACATACAGAGTTGAAACTCAAAAGTGGTCATAAAGTGACAGAATATAATTTTTTTTTTTAATTTTAGGCACTACTGAGTGCAAAATACCACTAAGAAATTATTTTTACAGTCACAGTATCACACACTTAATATTAAGTAAATGGCACACTTTTTTTATTCAAGTAATGTATCACATCTCAAAAGGAGCAGTCTACAACTCTTTCTGGTGTAAACAGCAGCTACAAGATCAGAGTATGTTGGAAGAGGTTGGGCAATCTACATGGATCCCTAGCTGTGCTGAAGTTTTTGCTTTTTGGACAAGACTTCTGTATCAGCAGACAGACAGAGAACAAGAGCTCATTAGTCTGCAGTTTCCAGATACAAAGCACTACTTGTGCTGGCAAACACTTTAAGCACAAGAAAGAAACATGTAAATTCAAACTACACTTCCAAGGCAGAGATTATCACAGAGTTATGCCATTTTTGACACTTTCAACTCTGACTGGGCCTGAAGGATTTGTTGTTTGAACGCCTAAACTACTCCTGAAGGACTGACACAGGATTAAAAACTACCTGTCACAACTGTATTAAACAACGTTCCAAAACATTCCCTGAACCACAAATGTCAGAACTGGACACAGACAATATTTGTGTCTGTGTCTTACAGACAACATTATTGTCTTTAAGAAGCTGCAGACGCTCTACAGTAGAGGAGACTGGCACTGGATTGTTGCCTTTTACATCACCACACAACTGTAACAAATGCAAAATTCAATTTCATATCACTAAGCACTGTTCCTTTGCCTTCAGATTTCCCTCACAAAGTAGCGTAGGCCATTCCTTTATAAGGCACATAAGCAATTCCTCTACGAAGCAAATACAACCTTATTTCTTGAGACTGAGTATTAACAACGAATCCTCTGTACACCCTGCTGCACTGACAAAACCCACCAGTGCAGTAAGTGAGACAAAAACAGTATCCCTGTGCTTAGAAGGAGGCAGAGCATGTTCAGTTTTAGAACACGCTCTGAGCTTTTGTCATGGGCAGAAACAGGCTCCTCACCCTGCGCAGTCTCTTAATGCGAGGCCTGAGAGCTGTCCGCAGCAGTGCTAGAGCGACACTTACAAAAATAACACGGGAATGCATGGATGTGTTGAAACTGCGCTTTCATGTTACTATTTTTATGTGTGTGCCTTGGGACAACAACACCCCAGAACACAAAGCACAAGTGCATTCTCTGGACAAAAGTCTCCTGATAGAAAAAGCACTCTGTGACTCTTCCAGGAAAGATTAAATCCTCTTTTGCCTAGCCATTGCAGTGCTGGTCCTGCAAAACCAGAAGTTATCCCTCCCTAAAGTTTTTCTGTTGCAGCTCAGAGAGAATTTTCCCTGCATCGCTTACCACATCTTTGTTGGTCAATGCCTTGGGGTCATCAATGTTGTTTTTCAGCAGGTGACAGGCAGAAAGCATCTTTTCACTTAGTTCGTATCTGAGGGAGACAGCAGAATACATGGCACATTTAATTTTTTCTCTTGATGTTTCAGCATAGAAACATTTACCTTTCTGAAAGTCGCACGGCAGTGAATGTTCCCAGGTAAGTCATCAGCTGCGGCAACGCAGAAGGCGCACTGGCAGCTCTTCTCCACGGGGACTCCTTCCACGGCAAGCGGGACCACTGGCGGGGCCACCAACCTCCATGAGGAGGAAAAATGTGTTTCCCAGATGTATGTGGGAGGAACAGCGGGAACAGAGAGCAGGCGATGCATCACTTCTGTGCTTTAGACATGGTAGCCCTTCTAGTGGAAATTCTCACCTACTGCGGTAAGACTGCAGAGCATGTGTTACATACTCTCCGCCTTGATTACTTGATTAACAAGAGGAAATGCCAATAATTGTGACGGAAATGGAATTAACCGGTGGGAAAGGACACAGCCGGTACCTCCCTGCCGGCTCCCATTTTATCCTGTTCACCAGAACCAGACCTTCTCATCTCGTCCACTCTGGAAATTTACTCTCTTTCTCCAGTCCCCCTTCATGTTTTCACTTCTGCCCCCTTTCTATCACAAATTTCAAAACTCAGGGAACAGCTGAAAACAAGAAGGCTCATGCCTGTGCCACGCGGCATGCCAGGCTGCCATCCATCTCTGCCTACAACCTGCCACAGAGGATAATGCCAATTTTATAGGAAAATTCTCCCAAAAAATGGAGAGGCTAACACACTTGTGTCTAAAGCCAGCATTTTAGCCCTCCAGGGTTACAAGCCAGCTGCAGATGCTTCCAGAGCAATGAAATGCTCCACCATCGCATGGACCATGCTCGGTCCCACATGGCCACGCACCCTGCCTCTTCCCCTCGAAGGGGACTGCCAGGGCAGCCAGCTTGCAAAGAACATGCTCCTCAAGTACTCGTGGCTATCTAAGATGTCATGCTGCCCCCTCTTAACCATCACCCCTTGCTAAGATAAATATCAATTAGAGAGGTCCTTTGAGAAATTGCCCGTCTTTTTATGCTACCTGTAAAATTACACGCCATCCTGCAGTACTATATAAATAAAGCTCAGGGCACTTCAAAAGTCACAGCTCCAAGGCCTGCAAATACCTCTTAATTATGAATTTCTGCACCTCTTTTATTTAGCAGTTGATAATTACAGATAAGTTTGATGCTAAGCTATATCTCCAGTGAAACATGACATATGAGTTTTGTCTTAGCTCTTTTACTGTTATTCCACTTACATAATTTTCCAAGCTAGCACACTTGTAAACATCTGGCAGAACCAGTAGCTATAAAATATCCCTTCACTGTCTATGTTTTTACTTCCTTTTATCCATTCACTAATCAAGAATCAGTAAAAACTCACCAGACTACCGCTTTCCATGCACAAAAAAAAAAAAAAAAGGTGCCTTCCCTGCCAAACGTTACCTTACATAGCTCTTTACCAGCAATTTGGTAAGTAACTTAGACATGAAATGCTGAACAAGTGTGTGACAACAGCCTTCAAGTATGTCATAGTATATGACCTCATATGAAGTATACGATCTCAGGGCTGGAGGACCTCCGTGCTGCTGCACCCCATTCTCTTACCGAGCAGTACCAGCTATGGCTGAGATGCTGTGGGAGATGCAAATTGCAAGATGAGCTCCCAGCAGGCTGCTGACCTGGTGTGTATGGCTCGAGACTCGCTTGCTTGCTTGCTTACTGTTTTACAGACCAGGCTGTTAACAAGGCATTGCCTGCTCCAAAACGAGTGCCGTTTGTGACCTGGGAGAGCCTCTGCAGGCCAGGGGGAGCCACCTGGTTCTCACTATAAGTGGACCGCTTAAAGCCGGTGGGGTCAGCTGCTGGAAAGAACACCCTCCAACACCTTCTTCCCGCTCACACATGGTTGTTTTGCCATGAAACCACCTCTGGTTACCAACTCGATGAAGAGGGAAGCTGGCAGCAGTCGAGCAGCAATGGGGGCTGGCACTTTCTCCATCAGCTCGGGCATAGCCTGAAGCTCACCCTGTGCAACGAGGTGGCAGTAACCCCCTCAGAGGTGCTGAGGAGAGGGTGAGCAGCCTACCTTTCTCTGATTTCCACCTCTTCCGACTCGCACTCCAGGGGAAGGCTGTCCTTCTCTGCCCCCACAGCACAGACCTCTGGGGCGTGGGGCACAGGCTGCCCCTCCTCTGTATGCTGGCCATGGGGGTACTCTTGGTCCTCGCACTCCTCCTCTGAATCTGAGGAGGAGCTCTCCTCGGAGCTGGAGTCGTCACTGGATGTTGTCTCGTACCTGGGGGGAGAATGGGCAGGGGTGCTTGCTCAGTGCCATTCAGCAGCGGTCGGTACCCGCCTGCGCTGGTGCAAGTTGGAAAATGTCTTGCATAGGCACAGTCCTCCTGTTTTCTACTCAGAGACCTCTTCCACTCACTGAACTCAGCGTCACTGCCAACTGACACTGTGATTATTATGTGTACAGTGTGTAATGAAAGAACAACATCCTTTTTTAAACAGAAGTCTTAACACTCTCGTCAGACCTTGCCTTATCCCTAAAATGAAATTATTTTTTTCAGAGTATATTGTGTTGTTGCCTTACTAGGCAAATATAAGCAGGGAAGCTAATAAACCTACCTAAAGACAACAGATGCAATTTTAACACTTCTTCTGGTGGAAATCCAAAATATTTTTATATTTTAGGTGAAATATAAGTGATTTGGACAATCATAATGCTGATTCCAATGAAGCGTCTTATCTCATCAACCTCAACAGCTGATGAATTAATGTACTAAGCCTATTCTTCTAACGTACAACAGTGCTTTATGAGTGATAATATTCCCCTGCTGTAAGTAATAATACTTTTAGCCAGTATGTATGAAATGAAGTAATAGTGATATTTAGATTATATATTGCACGAGGCATTTGTACTAAAGAAAAACTAATCTGAGGAAGGACTAGAAAAGCTATATAAAAACAATTTGGCGAAACCATTTTAAAGTTCTTTGCAACATTCTGTAAGGGTGAATAATACTTTAGAAGAAGATAATTTTCCATACTGTTTTCTGTATTTGTGTAGCAAAGTTTCTGTCTTTATCTAGTGCAAAGCCAGAAAAGTTAATTCTTAGGCAATGCCACCTCTTGCTGTATTGTTCAACAGCCCAATGCTGTGCCTGTCAGCTGCTAAATACATATTAAAGTTTTCCTTACTAAAATATTGCCTGAAAGACGTTCTCATGGCTCTCTGAGTTTGTTTCATCTTCCTGTGTTAAATTTGGCAGCAATCTAAGCTACAGGTACTTGAGACTGATGTCACTGTCATGGTTTAGGCTGAGCTGGCCACTAAACAACCAACAGATACTCGCTTTTAACCTCTCTCCCTTCTCAGAGAGAGAGAGAACTGTTACAGCAATAATTATAAGCCAGAGCCTCTCTGCATACCACTCCCTGGTATTAACTATAAACATCAGGCCGTACCACTCTGCAAGCAGACACTGTCTGAAAATATGCCCTAAATTCCAGAGCGTGCAGTTAGTTAGAAGAGACTTATCTGAAAAGTAAAATTACTGAAAAGAAAATTGGTGTTGTTCTATCTCAGACCAGGACAGCCCCGTATGACTTGCAAGCACAAAAGATTCACAGAGAATTAAGATAAGCTCAGCTGTGCCATTCTTCCCTCTGATCCTTAAACTCAGCAGATGCCCCTCAGCCTGAAGGACAGCATGAACAACGTAAGAAGGACATGGACCTGTTGGCGCGAGTCCCGAGGAGGGCCATGAAGATGATCAGAGGGCTGGAGCACCTCTGCTATGAGGACAGGCTGAGAGAGTTGGGGTTGTTCAGCCTGGAGAAGAGAAGGCTCTGGGGAGACCTTATAGCAGCCTTCCAGTACCTAAAGGGGGCCTACAGGAAAGATGGAGAGGGANCAAAGCTATGCATAAACTCCTGGCTTCCTCCTTTCCTTCCCACTGTGAAAGCGCTACAATGACAGGTGTTGTGGAGACAGATTTCTTACCCGCCATTAATGCCGACAAACTGCAGGTTCTTCTTGGTGTTGCTCAAATCCTTTTTCCCGTCCCTTTTCTTCATGATAGATTTGAGTGTGTTTTCATTATTAGTACATACTGTTGAAAAGGCAAACAAAGCACACTTATCAGTACAAACCTGTGGCCAGCTTTGACTGTAGCAATTTTTCAAAAGAAGGAAACAGTTTTCTGTTTAATTTACCAACTGAAGCTGGGCTTTCTAATCTTTTTATACCTACAGTCATGGCGTGAGCTGCACATTGGAAGTATAGAAGAACACTTCCGAAACAACTCTGGAAACTGAAAACTAGTTGAGCCTAACTTTTCCATCTTCCAACATACTGCTGATCTTTATGATGCTTTAGAAAACTTCAAGAAAAGACACTTTTTTCTTTGGTATTTGTGAAACACTTATAACACTGAAATGGGTTACTCTGCTCTGTTAAGAAAATCTTAATTCTTCGTGTCCGATGACAGCAGCTCATTGCCAGAACTAACGCATTAGTACAGACAGCACGCTTAACAATAACCTATTCAACAGGGTGGGGAGGTTAAATCAAGGCTGTTTCTTTAGATTTCAGTATTCACTGAAACAACTTTTAAACCAATCTCTAAGCATAAGACAGGTAAAACATTCATAAATAGTTAATTTTAAAAAAATAAATCACTTTATTAACCCTTTTTCTCTCAGTACTTATTTCTTATGAAGACATTAAATGGCATTTCACGGATGCACTATCTGCAGACACAGGGTCTCACACTGTGACTCTCCCTGTAGCCTCCTTTCCCTGCTGTCAGAATTTTGAGAACCCTGAAAACCTCCTTTAACTGTATTTCATATTCAAACTCCATCAGCACGATGACAGGTGAATGTGAGCCAGTTATTACCATAGAGGCCAGAGGCAAGCTGGTCATCTGTCAGGTTAATTGCAGCGAGAGTTTTGTGCTGAGAAGAAAAGGACTTCCTTCCCCGAACAGCTTCCACCAGGGGAGTCTTCCTCTCCTCCTGAGCAGGCACAATGTCCTGCTCCAACTTCAGCGTTCTCAAATTTGAAGTTAAGTGGGTGTTTGCAAGTTGGCCATGAGGGACGTACTCCAAAGTAGCACCTGCCAGAGAAGACAGTAGGCATCAGGGAAGAGTCAGGCCACAACATTTCTGTCAACACTGTGATCAACAGGAGGAAAAAGAAAAAGAGGGCAACACTTGTGCTTTCCCACACTTTTTTTCTGAGGATCCAATAGGAAAAGGGTGTGATTGCTTTCAGAGAATACAAAATAAAA
>VYXH01002681.1:0-19274 GCA_013397275.1 Burhinus bistriatus
TGAGTAATGTGCTCTAGACATTCTTGTATTAGCAGGGGAGTTGGATTCGTGATTCCGTGATTCCATGATTCCGTGATTCCATGATTCCATGATCATCAATATATTTGGGTAGTTTCCATAAAACTTATGTAAACCAAAATATTCAATATGTTGTTGGGATGTAGCATTCCAGCATCTCTTGGAGACATTAATCTTTGTTTTCCCATATTTTACTCACAAAATCAAAAAAATAATCCCCTTTCCCCACTCAGCTCTTCCCACTATCCAACCTGTGGGATGTACATCCCACCTACTTTCCATGAACTAAATAAAAACTTACTGCCTTTGCTAGCCCAAAATACTGATTCCAAACACCTCTCCTGGAGAAAAGAAGGCTCTGGGAAGACTTTGTAGAAGCCTTCCAGTACTTAAAGGGGGCCTACAGGAAAGATGGGGAGGGGCTCTTGATCAAGTACTGTAGCAATAGGGAGAGGGGTAACGGTTTTAAACTGACAGAGGTTAGATTTAGATTAGATATTAGGACGAAATTCTTTACTTTGAGCGTGGTGAGACACTGGAACAGATTGCCCAGAGAAGTTGTGGATGCCCCATCCCTGGAGATATTCAAGGCCAGGTTGGATGAGGTTTTGGATAACCTGGTCTCGTGGAAGGTGTCCCTACCCAGGGCAGAGGGGTTGGTACTAAATTATCTTTAAGGTCCCTTCATACCCAAACCATTCTATGGTCCTATGATTCTATTATTTACAAAGAAAAAGAAACATTATTAAGGATACAAGAACTTTTTGAAAGATCATCCCTCCTGTCAAATCCTCTATTATTTCTGCTTTGTTTTGTCCATGACATAATGGAGATCACTTCTTAGACACACTTCTACATTACATTTCCAGCAAAGTACACTGTGGAAGCACTCTAACCTTTCTACAAAACTTTAACACATTGAAAAAAAAAAAAGATATTCCTTCAATTGCTAACTATAAAAATAATATGATATTTTAATTTAAGAAATTGCAATATGGGATTTCAGCAAGAAGCAGCATAATAGTCTTAACAAGAGTTGGTAAGTGGGAATACATGGGACACTCCTATCCTCTCACCTCCTATACACTAAAAATAACCTGAATGCTGTCTATTTTCTTCCAAGAAATAGCAGGTGTAAAACTTTTCCTTATCTCCATGTGTCTTACTCATATAGAGACATGATAATTCAAAATACAGATTATAACTCAAATTCAGTCACACAATTAGAATTATAAGAATTCGGGAGATTTAGTGTATCTTTTTAAGACCGAGATTACATCACTTTAGGCTTTATGTTTTTAAAGAGTATGGCACCATGACTCTTCAGACTACTGGTACCAGAATACATACTCACATTATCTGTGAACCAATTGCAAGTTTGCAAGTCAAAATGGAAATAAATCAAGCAAAAAATCATGGGCTGATAATACAGGCAGCAAGGTGAAGAGGCTGGATCAAATGGAGGCAAGAAATAAAAAATGACTAAAAACAATTTGAAAAATAAAGGTGACCCAAATCCAATAGCATTTTTGACTAGCAGAATAAAAATCAGAAAGGTGTAGATGAAAAAACTATGAAGATAATGTGAAATCATGCACTCTCTGATAGTGAATAGCCTTTACCATTTCTCAACATGTGAACATAGCTGCAGTTCTCTGCTAAATTAAAAACTTAGGAGGCTAAATTACTGTCAATTCTCTCATGAAAGAACAAAATAAGAAAGACCATGCGAAGCTCTAGCAGCCATTTGATCCTCTATGTCTTTATATCATATCTGCCTGACTTTTAAAATCAGACTTGATTCTGCTCAAAGTCTCTCTAGGCTTGAAAAACTGGTCACCAAGTTCTGTTTATATTTTAATAGCACATAGGCATTCAGAGTATCATGTAAGTTATGCATGCCCAGAATATTCTCTTCAAAAGGGAAATCTCCATTTAATTGTACAAACCTGACAGAAAGAATGCAAAGGATAGAAAATTTAACTGAGATTCTGAAGAAACGAGACAGGAGATATAACGGGAAAATTATTTCAGTACAAAGGAAACTGCTGTATAAAGCCAGGAGAAGGTAGAAAAGAGCTACCCATAACATTGTTTTCCTGTTCAGTGCTTCAACTAGCTCGTTAGACTCTTCTGAAGTAATTTTTTTTAAATTGTGAATTATTTTCTAAACTTTTCTGAAGTAGATATTAGATATCTACTTAGCAATATCTTACAAAGAGACTATTCAGAAGATAATAACTTTTATTTGTAAAAGTTTGTGTCCAAGCCTGCAAATGTATATCGGATTAAACTCTGTATACAAACAGTTCCGTCGATTTTATAGGAAGCATTCCTAGGTGCAGGGTTAAGTATAAACACACAAAGACTTCAGGTTAGTAGAGCTTTTAGACACTCACAAACTGACTGAAAGGCCTATTTTTACAAAAAACTCATTCTTCATAAATAACAGATAATTTTGCAAAGATCTCATATATCAAATCTGGTATTCAGCATTTCCTGCTAAAGATTATGATGATGTATTTTCAGTTGGCCATTATTTTTGCATTAGTACATGCAAGGCAGATTGAAAAGGCAGGCACAATTTCTAGTTGATTTTCATAGACTGAACTGAAGAAAATATTAGAAATATTTGAAAAAATTTATTATAGTCTTTGACAAATTTTTACAAGTGATTGTAGCAATGCTGAGTTCCTAGAAATATGCAAGCATATCTGGGCACTTAAGACTGGAACTCTTAAATTCCAGAAAAGCAGTACAGGAAAACTAACAACTGAATTTATTCTCTCTGGACAGGAAATGGGCCACCATGCTTACTTTAAATGTAGTTAATTCTTTTCTAGTAGTAAAAAGAATGTTGGCATCTGACCATGAGTTTAAATGTTATGTCTTCAGCTGAGCACTCATTACATTCTCCTCATTTAGACTAATGACATGTCTAGTCTGGACTTAAATTAATGCTTAAGGAGTGTGTAAAGCACTTCAGTTGTAAACACCCAAATAAATATTTCTAAACCAACACATCAAGAAACACAGGTTAAGCTTTTTGTGAACGAATAGGATAGAATGACACTCCAGAATCTCCACGGAGTTAATTTCTTCTTTCAGATCTCAGCTGAGAATCTGTCTTGTCTGAACACTCAATGGAACTCAAAAGTAAAAAGGCATCTGCAGTGTTAGAAAATGGATCACCTAAATCCCTCAGAGATTGTCTGGTTTCTGAACTGCATGCACTGAATAATTTTTGAAATCTAACCTTGGCACTACTGAAATAAATGTAAGAATTTTAAATGATTGTAGCTGTTGTACTAGGACTTCTTCAGTGTTATGCATTGTTATGTACTCTGATACACTAACTAATTTTTTGTCTATTTACAGCTTTTTGAAATACAGCATGTATTTTTAGGACTTCCTGAGGCCAAACACTTTGGGAAACAAAAAAAGTAATTGAAAACTAGTTATGTTCTTAAATTTTATAGGGGGAAAAAAATCAGTCTAGGGAAATCAGAGGTCTATTTCATAAAGCATGATGTATCACAAAAAAAATGTTAAACATGTTATTGATTTATTCATACTTTTGTCCTGGAGCCAATGAACAGCAGCAAAACTCATACTACCTTGTACTACAAAGCAAGTACCAAGTGCTGTGTTTCAATCTTCCTTCATTCAGTACGTAAGCAGAGTAAGCATTTTACTAAGTTAATTCCAGACAACCAATATCTAATATGAAGCACATTTGTCTAGCACTCTCATAAAACGCCTAAATGGGAATAAATCAATTTATGCAGTCACAATGCTTTTCATTTTGCTTATAAAAGCAAATATAAAAATGTAGCCTGATAGATGCATAGTCATTTGTTTTCTTACTCAAAGAGTTTAGCAATTCCTACGCAAATCTCTATCATTTTCCAAAACTGTATTAAGTAAAATTTTTGAAGTCACTACTGCAGATCAGAAAGTGCGTAGAAATCAGGATCGACTTGCATTAGATGTTGTTGATACTACAAAGAAGATTGCCATTCTGGGGGCCATGCTCCCTGAACTAAAAGAAGCTCTGCAAGAAGAAATTGAACATGATGAAATTAAACAATTTTTCCAGGACCGTATGTTGATATATAGCAGAGAATCATGGTCTAAAAGTCCATCACAGTTCACCATCCTACTGTTAATCCCCCTGGCATGCTCTTTATTTTTTTTAATTCAAGACATCAACTTGCTTATGCTTAAAGCTTTACCTAAAAAGTCACACACCACAGCCTTCCAGAGATCTAGATAAAGGCATTCTGCTTTCCAGCTGAAGAACTCTAGGTTCTTGGCACAAGTTTTTACAGATTGCTTGACTTGTATCTCAGAGACAAAAATGGCAGAGCTGATACACCCAAATGTGCCACTGGTCTATCCTGTCTTTTTCTACAGTTAGTGTTACTTTTTTTTTATAATCATACAGGTTACTCTTTCAACTCGCCTTAAAAATAAAACTATCAAGACATATTCAGTTGACACAAGGAAATGAGAAAAGGCGGCCATATGCACTAAAGGAAATCAGAAAAGTATGTGATTAGTTTTAGAGTTTACACCACAATATAATCAGTTTGATACCACTAACAGTCACAACGCCTGTCCCCGGAAGAAAGTATCTGTAACTCTTACTGGCTCCTGTGGGATTTGTTGATCTCTCCTTTCTACAGACTTAGCGTGCCTTATCCATAAGCTTGGGATAACTGAACAGTGATACCTAGCAGCACAGCCTACTGCTGTTACTTGTTTCATAGATAGCAGACTCTGAGGGATAACAGAAATTATTTAAGTGACACCTTTATTGGCTCAGAGGTGATAAAGTATGGAAGAAAGACAAGGGTCAGTCATATGGGAGCTGTTTGGGTTGCGTAAGAAACAGAAAAAGAATATGCAGTACAATGCACTCTTCCCCCATTTATGTTCTAGAGAGGGGTGGTAATGCTGGAAGTATAGTATAGCACTTGAAAGAACATAAGGTGGAGGAGTAAAGAATAAATATCTGAGAAACCGCTGATCTAACTGGTATCCAGTGACAGGACGTGTCGGAATAGTTCAAACCTCCATCAGGGGAGGTTCAGACTTGACGTTAGGAAGCACTTCTCTACCGAGAGGGTGGTCAAACACTGGAACAGGCTTCCTAGAGGGCTGGTCAATGCCCCATGCCTGTCAGTGTTCCAAGAGGCATTTGGACAACACCCTTAATAACATGCTTTAACTTTTAGTCAGCCCTGAAGTGGTCAGGCAGCTGGACTAGGTGAATGTTGTAGGTCCCTTCCAGCTGAACTATTCTATTCTCCTCTACTCTACTCTATTCTATTCTATTCTATTCAAAAAAAAAGGAAAAGAAAAAATAGGGAGTCATCTTCATCATGATTAACTAAAATAAGTATTTATTTTTCATATAATTGTGAATTATCTAAAGAAAGACATTATGGCACTTTTCAAATAATTTTATGGATATAGTATCCCAAAAGTGACATGAGAAACACTTGACTATGACTTTTCATATATCAGACAGCTGATTGTTCTGTTCAAGTAACAGAGGTTTTGATTGTTGAGAAAATATTCTAGTTTTTCCATACTAGTGATGTTAAATATATTTAGGCTGACTTTTAGACCAGACCTAACTAGAGATCATCAGCTATTTTCTAAAGTTTTGGGACTGAAACAAAAGTCTGCATTGAAATAAAGTTCATATCTTATTGGGGAGTTACAAATCAACAATTTACAATGTGATAACCAATATAGTGATCCGGACTACAGGCTCAAGTCAGGAAACTTCATACTCCTTAATTTACAGAGAAAGATGCAATTTTAGTGGTAGGGTAAGGAATTGCACTAGATCATTTATTCATGGAACATCTGCATTACGATCAAGTGAAACTACCAGCATTTTGTTCCTGTCTTCCACTCCAGCTGCAGTTCCACAAAAGTCTAAAGTACAACTGCTGACTTTCAGGGTATCAATCCATGTAATGCTTGGTGGATCCTGCACTGAACCATTTATGAATGAAAATTTAGTTTAAAAAAATCATTCACTTTCCACTTGTTAGCATCAAAAAAACTAAGTTTGGTTGAAGAACCTGAAAATTGTCTTTTTATGTGTTGAATCTGTTTTCTGTTAAATCCTCACAGAATTAAAAAAAAACTGCCAGGGCCTCTATAATGTCCAGACCTTCAAATTTGCCAAGAAATTCTGCACTTTCCCCTAATGTAGCTGGTTTTGCATAGAAAAAATAAAAGGCTTCCATGCAATGTGTTGGCTTTCTAAACTGGTTCTGGAATATCAAATGCTAGGTAATATTTTTGTTAATGTATAACCATATACTGTCTTCCAAAGAGAAAACTGAAATTTTCTCTTAAAAATTTGAAACAAAGCTTTTTTTTTTTTTTTTTTTCTCATAAACAGAGGAATGTTCTAAAGAAGGGTTGGAAACATTTCCACTAGTACATCAAAATAAGGAAACCACAGATACTGTTTGTATAATCTAATAGCATTTCACAAAGTATAAATGGCACATACATATTTTATTATTCCCAGGAATACAGTCATGACACTTCCATTAAGCAGTATTAACCACGTCTTTCTGGATTCTAAAAGTTAAATTAAAATGCATTTACCTTCCCCTGTATGTCCTACAAATTTTTCCTATAGGTATTACAAATAAGCAGAATTGCCTTTACACTACATTCAGAAGCACATTATTTTTGTCATATATGCTTGCTTCTTTATTTAATTTCTCTTCATGACACATTATTCAGTACAGATTTTCATCATGTTAGGAACTGTCCATGCTGGTGAAGACTTAAGCACACACCTCACCAATTACTTAACCTGCAATGTTTTGGTTTTCTCTATTATAACAACAGTCTCCTAATCTATTTAAATCACTGCTGTGATTCGTACCCTACAGAAAATGGAGAACATGAAATTCGGCTTCATCTAAATCACTAAAAAGCTAAAACACATTATAACATGATCTCAAATGTCTTCATATAACTGACACAAATGCTTACTGAAATGATTGCTATTTCTCTGCATTCGAGAGAAAATATGAAAAAGTAGCATTATACAAATCTTTCAACATTTTATGCAAATATGAACACTTCAATACAAAAGTAATTATAAGGTAGAATAAATTGGATAGACTATTTCTACTTTTGATAGTTCAGGATTTCTTATTAAACTAAGTGCAACTGGCATGAGAGGAATACTAATTTTCCATATTTGAAAGCTGGTGTCCTGAGAACTCAGGTTTGATCTGGAAGGGAAAATTTTCATTCTTCTAATTTGTTATGGGTACTATAGGGGAAAATATTAACTCTAAACCCCTTTTCATTTGGGGGAAAAATGGTTTCCCAGCTGTTTAAAAACTATGGTTATATTAAATCTGCAAAAACCAACACCGTTTCTCAGGGTTTTATAGGCTACATGAGTCATGTAAAAAAAGCACATTTCTTAGACTGTAATAATCCAACATTTATTCTGCCCATGGCATGAAGATTCATTATTCATTTTTCACGTCTTTTATTCCACCAAATTAGCTTATCTAAGGAAATGCAGATGTAACAGAAATAGAAAATCCAAGAAATACTATCTACAGCTTCTTCTGTATACTCATCACGCCATCACCTTTCTGCAAAAATGCTTACAAGGTACCACAAAGTCAGGGTTTGACTCTGGTGCGAACATTGTTATCACTATACAAAGGGAAAAAAATCACACTTTTGGAAAAGTAACCTTAAAATTAGCCTCTGGAAAACAAAGAAGTGATTACTGTTATTTCATGATAGTAGAGAAAAGTAAAAAAACCCCAAAGAATCCAAGATGAAATATCTAGGCTTCCTGTAAATGTGGTAGAACTTAGAAGAATGATGCAGCTGCATTATTTAACATAGTTCTGGAGGCTTTGGGAAGCTGAGATGAAAAAATTTCAAACACTAGGTACTGTATCTTAGTAAATCAGAAACCCATTCTGTTTCAGTTGTTGACCATCTCACAGATACAGACAAGACTAACGTCAGTGTTGAGTTTATGAATTCAGCACCCCACGTAATCATACTTTCCAAGCAGCACAATTCAATACTATCAGCTCTATCTTACATCACAGTATTTTGCATTAAGGAAAAAAAAAAAAGCCCCACAATCTACAACAAGGTTAGGAAACAACTCTGCCTAAAACATATATATAATTATTAATCAGGGTTTTCCTTCATCACAGTCAGATTGGTCTTGTTAGTGATCTTGCATTCTTTGATACTAGGTCTAGAAGGAATTTAAAGTTGAAAAATGTAACAATGAAGAGAAATGAGGACGGCTACTCTCATTCCTTAACCTCTATAAAAATCTGTACCATCTTTTCAGAGTACTAAATAACAAGAGTGTATTTTTAAAAAATAATTAATTAATTAATTAATACAGCTGTCAGTATAAGCCAGATAAGGAAGTCACTGGCTTGTGTATAGACCAGAACTTGGCCTTGCCAGAAAGAGAATGACTCGCTTATGAGTATTACTGTTGTAACATTATGGAAAGACTAGCTTTTCATAATTCAGATGTCCTTTTCTCCTCCTGAATTCAGCTGAATGCATTGTTAACAGGCATTTCCTTGTAAGACAGTAACTTTCTTGTAAGATGCAGTGATTCCACTGCTGCTGAATGTTAAGTATGTGATATGCCTGAAGTCTGCATTTTCAATGAAGCAAATGGAGTGCACAAACCAAGACAGTACTGCAGCTCTCGATAAGAAGGTTGCCAACCTAAGAGTTACAGTCAACATCTTGCCCTTTACTATCTTTTCTGCAAAGGTTACTGACATCTCTTGGGACTTGTTTCAATACAAGTGAACTGCTCAACATTTTCTGTAAGCTTAGTAATTTCTGCTCTAGTTACTTCACCATCTGAAAGAATGACAGGAGAAAAAAACACAGCAAAAGTGTCTAAGCTGCATTTTTACTTATGCCAACCAAAGAGCTACTCCTGACCAAGAAAATTATGCAGAGAGCATAGCTGAAAAAGGAATGAGTCTCATTAGTAAGCTAGGTGTATTAGTGTCCTGATCTCATCTGGAATAGAGTTAATTTTCTTCCCAGTAGCTGCTGTGTTTTGGATTTAGTATGAGAATAATGTTGATAACACATATTGTTTTAGTTATTGCTGTTTATATCAAGCCAAGGAGTTTTTCAGCTTCTCATAGAAGCTGAGAAGGAGTACAGACAGGACAAGCTGGCCAACAGAATATTCCATACCATAGATGTCACGCTCAGTAGACAAATGGATGTTGGCCAGGAGGCAGGAAGCGCAATCACTGCTTGGGATGGGCTGGGCAATTGATCACTGGGTAGTGATCAACTGTATCACATCACTGATTTTGTATATTCTTTTACCATTATTATTACCATTTTCTCTTCCGTTACTGTTCTATTAAACTTCCTTTTTCTCAATCTACAAGTTTAGGGGGTTTTTTTCCTTTTTCTCCCTCTTCTTCCTGTCCTGCTGGGTGAGGTGGGAGGGACTGAGTGAACACCTGTATGTTCCTTGTTGGTGGCTGGGGTTAAACCACAACAATTATGAAAGTTTCAAAATCAGTATTTTTTTAATATCTGTATACTGCAGTGGGAACACAAAGAAATATCCATGGTTCATCCACATTTTTAATGACTAAGAAAATATTAAGGATTTTTTTTTAAAGTCTCATTAATTAAAAAAAAGTGGAAAAGAATGAAGTTGAGTGAAAAGACCAAACAAGAAGAACATTTAGCTCTGTGTATAGCACGTAAGAAAAATATAGTATTTCTCATAAACTCTGAGAAAAGGTGTGCAATCCCATTTCTGGTACACATTTTTTCTGCTAAATTCAGAGAAATTATGTGATAAAAATAGTGCACATTACACAAAACTTACATTCTCAGACAGCTGTTTGAATAAAAAGATGTACATAATGTATTTAGGCTTCTAACTCTTAGAATGAGAGACTGTTTACCTCCAGGTTTCATGTCTATTATACTTCCACAGTCCTTATGGGAGTCAGAGTTCCAGATTATGGTAAAAATTTTGCCTAGCTGCTGACATTTCTGTTTATGACGGACAAATGGGATTGTATTCAACTATCCATCTTGCCATCCTACGTATGAACAAACCATTACAAAAAGTCTTATTCCTCTCCTTTCTCCCTCTGTCAATTATAATGCAAATTTTCATTGAAACTTATGTCACATTCTTATTACATTTCATTATAAAAAAATTACCCAAATAATTTTCTCTTCATGTATAACCTCTTTCAAAACAGCAAAACATTTTAAAGTTAATACCATCATTTTTATTTTTCATTCATATTTTTAAATAATGTTAGTGGCTCCACTGGTCCCTGAAAAAGTTCAAGTCACTGACAAAACACCATTATTTGGGAAAGCTTATATAAACAGAAAAGTCAGATAAAGGCATTTTCCCAGTTTTAAAACAAAGAAATGAAGGAATAGAAAGATTGTATAGCTTGACAAAAGCTACAGAGGAAATTAAAATTGAGAATTTAATTTAGATCCAATAAATCTTAGGCATATCCTGTAAATGTAAGACAATCCAATCAGTTCTTCTTTCTAAGCATAAAATAGAGAAGAAAAAGAAGTACCCTAATGTTGTCCAAATTCAGAAACTATTGTGTAACACCATACACTTCTGGGTTTACCTCCTACTGTCTCCAGTAACTACCAGAAACTAAGCTCCTAGTAAAAGGTCTCCAAAAATTAGGTTTTTTTAACAAAGTATGTTTAGTTCTGTGCTCTTCATTGTTGGACAGATTATCTGCATGGTGATTCTGCATACAGGGTCTGAGGAGCAAAATTACTTAGTTGCGAATACCTATGGATTAGACTATTTTCCTCCTTATTTTCTGTTTCAGTGCTGCTGGTCAAGCTGCAAGAACGACTGCCTCCTTGCATTAGTAAAGAAAAAAAAAAAAGTAACCAAAAATTACTTGTTGCAAATTTGAAATAAAAGCTACATTCTTTTTTCAAAAACAGACATCAGCCCAAATACCATTTTCTAAGTTCAAGGCACTTCTGACCACTACAAATGCTATTGTGTTTGCCATGCAAAGGAGGAAGAGGAATATTACATAGAAATGTATGTACACCATCTCTAGTGACAAGAGTGTACAAAAATGCTTCCTTCATTAGGTGTTTATTACCACATCTAGTAATAGTATAAATGCGCTTACACCTGGAGAAAGAATAATTTTATCCAGGCAAAGATCTGTCATGAGTAGCATATCTGGTCCTTTCTGATCTTTTCCGTGCATTTTGAAGCCATTTGTACTAGTCTTATTTAACACACACGCAGGCAACAAGTTCTTCTATTCCCTCCAGCAGCTTTTAGACAATGATGTTATCTCTTAACAACTGCTGTGTTTTGTTTAGGCTAAAGGATACCACTTTCTCTAAGAAGAAGTGCTTCCTACAACAGCCAGTCATTCTTGCTCATCACCTTTGAATCTTCTCCAGCTGGGCTACTCTGCTCTGTAACTCAGCACTATGGCTTCAATCCCACTTTCCCAGATTTGAAAAGAATAATGAATATATTTATGTATCTTTATTTTATTAATTTAAGCAAACAGTGATAAATGAAACACATTCCAGTCTCATTTCCTTGGAAGTCCATTTTACTGCCATTTGACTAACACTCTTGTTCAGGACATTTTTCTATACCTCATTAAGTAATTTGGTCATGTCTACAGGTCGTGATGATTCAAAAATTCATCACCAGGTATTTCTGCATCTGCTTGAATCCCATTTTCAGAGATATTTTTGGTGATGTCAGTCTCTTGTAGTAACTTCAAATGACAGATGCAATTTATCTCAAAAAAGTTCCCAGCAAGCACCTAATCATGATTCCTGAAAGAAAATGCCCATATATGTTTTCTGGCATTTTAACACTTACTCAGTCCATCAAGTCTTTGCTGAAACTCAGTGAAACTCATTAATATCTTGTAAAATAATTTACTTAATTCATACAGTGTTCCTGTAAATAACATTGTAGGCTGCTCCTACTCAACTGTTGTTTTCATTTATGTAGCCCTAGTTGTATCAAGGTCACTACCAACATTTTTGAATTGTACTGCTAATGTAAAAAAAAAAAAAAAATCTGAATGTACAATGTTTCTTGCAGAAACAATAAAAAAATCAGTGTGGTCATTAAGCCTAGATTTTCTTACAGAAGCATATACATGATTTTCAGCTTCACATGGCAATGAAAGGCAACTTACCCCCAATCGACAGTGTGTTGGATTCTGCATAGAAATTCCTATTTTATGATCTGCTTCTTATGCAAACAGAGGACTGCAATGCTTAGGTACTGTACTATCTGAAGATGTCAGTAAGGAGAAACTCCAGTAGTGTACATAAAGCATTGCTACCTAGAAATCATGAATGTGCGGCCATAATGATCACGTTTTACAAGAGGTGATCTCTAAGGAGCTTTATAGTATTGCTCTCACAGATGCTTCATTCAGTTGACAGATCACGACCCTTTAACCTGACTAACAACTGAGAAGGCAGAAACTCCTCTAGGGTTAAAATGCAGAAGTGTCATTGCTGCAACAATTTACATTTATAAGTCTTGGAAAGGAAATCCTGTCTCCTCAGTGTCCGATATAAAAGGATCCAAGACTAAATATACTTCAGAAGTT
The DNA here is from genome assembly GCA_013397275.1 of Burhinus bistriatus. Taxonomy (NCBI): domain Eukaryota; kingdom Metazoa; phylum Chordata; class Aves; order Charadriiformes; family Burhinidae; genus Burhinus; species Burhinus bistriatus. The sequence continues at coordinate 12,720 of VYXH01002681.1, forward strand.
TCCAACTGAAATCAAGTATCTGCACAAGAGTTGCTGAATCAATTTGATGGGTTTTTTCCTAGTTTGAGGCAGTATTTATTTTAAAGAAATGTGTTGATACTATAGTAATACAAGTAGGATTAGTAGCTATACCAGTGTATCTTGTACAATAGACTACACGTGTTTCTGTAACCCATACGAAGTCTTTGCACTAGTCGTATTGGATTTAGGTCCCACAGATCTGCTGTGAAACACTCTGCAAGAAATCCCAATATCCTGTGTGCCAGAGAGCTACAAACATTCTGTTCACTAGACAGCAACCTCTGCCGCTAAAGCACAAAATGAGCGTGTGATGAGCACATGCCCTTTTCTAGAGTCCCTGGTTTAAGCCAGAAATTTGATCACATGATCTCTGGTTTGGCCAAAAGACCCACTTTGTCCTTCCCATTATTTTTCCAGTATGTGCTGATACACTTATTGGACATACAAGAAATAAGCAGTAAATGTACAAAACATGTATGTGTACAGGCTTTAACCCTACACAGAAATCACAATTTCTCTTTCCCTTTAATTTGAAATACGGTACGGTTTCAATCGCTTCAGACAGCAATTTTGTTATTATGACTACAGGAAAATGGCTACTGGTTCATCTACAAAGAAACCCAACATTTATCAAAATTAGAAGAATCTGCACCTGTCAATTTATAGGGTCCTCGAAAATTCCTGATGGACAACTCATTATCTTATGTCTTCCTACCTCCTCGCTTATCCCTTTTTGCACTTCAGCACAGAAAGCTTACTCTCCTTCAGCTGCTAACCACAAGAGCTTTATTTCTCAAGCAACGCTCTATATGACATGCACAATGTTCATTAATTTGTCTAGGTATCCTACTTATTTAATAATAAGAAATTATTATACATAGTTCTTAAAAAGATCCTTTAATTTTCCTTCCCAAATGTTATGAAAAAAGGCCTGGAAAAAGAACAAAAATATTGAATATTTTGTTTTGATATTTCCAGCTTGACTAAAAAGTGATGGCTACATACTCTCTGATCTCACAGTAATGTATGCTGTGCAATATAAAAAGATTGAAAGTAACCAGTAACAGTAAAAAGATGTCCAATTTACTTAAGATTTTTACAATATTCTTTTTTTGTATCTCTAATCTAAAATCATTCCAGTTCCAGGAGTGGTTGGATGAAAGAGGATTCAGTTTAAATTCAGGCATTATTAATAATACATCTATGGTATGGTAAAGAGTTTCATTTTATAGCATGTTTTCATTTAAAAAAAATGAATGTGCACAACATTGTAAGCACTTTAGAGATTATATTGGATTTGTTCTTGCTGCTGCATCATGTTGCTATTCTAATTTTCACCTTCATAAGCAGGCAAAAAATGTTTACACAGAGTCTCTGTAAAGACTTCAGAATATCCTCAAAAAATATACATTCTTCAAAACATAATCCAGTAACATTGGTTTTAGGAAAAAAAATGCTATGGAAAAGTGTGTACAGCACAGGATAGACAACAAGACTAGGACCCAACAGATCTAACTCCTATTCCTGTCTCTAAACTATGGAAAAGCTGTGAAAAACCCAATTATTTCTCAGTGACAGTTTTCCTACTTATCTTTATTGCTGATTTTGTGTGGATTTGGCTGGATTGCCTCCAAAAAGTATTTGCATAAAACAAACTTAAAGGTCCCAAATGGTGTCTTGGGCTTCCTTGTCACACAGCAGTTCAGTACAGCCATTAAATCTGTGTGCATGCTATACGCAAATCTCAGTATCAATTATCATATTACTTCCATTTTCTAAAAGAGCAGCAATGGTTATATCCTGAGATAAAAATGACACCGTCAATTAATTGCAAGATTTATGCAGTAAATGATACAGTGTTTCCTCATGATCTGGGCTAACACATCCATATCGCATCACCACCACATAAAATGAAGGATTGCTTTGAAGAATACATGCAATTTTCATTGCTTATTTTGAAAGATTAGTGCAAAGATTTTTATTTCTTTTTATTATTGTATCTATATCTTAAGTGGCGCATGTTGATCAAAAAGAGCACAAGACTGATTTAAACAGTGCCTTCTTTTCTTGTTCTTGCTTTTTCTCAAGTAAACTTCTTGTATGTTCCTGTTCTGAAACAAAGCTCCTTCCTAAGTGACCTTCTGTCCATGGAAGTAGGCTTGCTTTTTCATATTCTCTTAATTTCACTACCTCTAATAATCTGATTAGAAGTTGGACGAACTCTTCACTATGATTGCTGAAGCCAATCGGAAAGAAAGTGAAGTTTGCTTTATCTGTACTAAAAAGAAAAGGGTTGGTTAGGGAAGAAAAAAAATTACAGCTTTTATAAGATTTTTTTTTCCACAGACACTAAAACTCCTATAAGAAATATGCAAATAACAAGTGATACTAGAGGGCTGAACATATTTAAACACTAGTTTTCGTAGAAGCAAATTTATATTTTAGTAAATGTTAGGAAATAAGATGAGCAGTGGTAATGAAAATACCAATTCCCAGTCATCTGGAGCCATCCAGAAAAATCAGAAAGCAGTACCTTTATGTAATAAATGATGTGGGTTTTGGAGTCATTAATATACCTCTAAAGTTTACTGTGAATTCTAAAAATTCTTGCACAACTTAGAAAAGTAGTGCAGACTGATTCTCTTTTTCTCAAGGGTACATCAACCTATACCAGACTTAGTATTTCAAACAAAACATAAACAGAGGAAGTTAATATTGCACAAAAAAATGCCATATCAGATTTCCAAAAATGAAGGATAAGTACAGAAGTGTCCCTTATAAGCCTTTCAAATTTCCAGAAGTCAGCAGGTGAACACCACTAGTATGCAGCTCCAGCTGGCTAGCCATGTCTGTCCGTGCTCCCGGAGACAAAGCTTCAGGTACCATTCTGACAAAGCACCTTTGCAAGCCCTCCATCCCAGTTTTTCTTTAGCTGCACTCTTCTTTCACGCACCAATAGTAGGTGACAACCTGAACTTCCAGGGTGAATAACTTTAGAACAGTTAACATCTAGACATCAGCATGACTCAGCCACCTTCTTTTGAAAATGTGGGTCAATTAACGCACTTGAGACCCTCTCTCATCTTCAGTAATAACCTGTCTAAATTATTATTTAGAGAGGACTATTCAGTTACCTCAATAACAATCAGGATTGCAAAACAGAGCTGTACATTTTGAACGTATGCAAAACTTTACCTTTCATGCTAGAATATGACTTTCAGCATAAAACTCCCAAGTGTGTGGATCTATCAATGTTGATTTGTTTAAGGTCATAATAGTTTTTGTCATCTTAATGCTCAGTGGACTGTTTCCGTCGTTTCTTGCAACTATCATGATACTTTGTCAAGAGCCACTAGGACATGTCCCAAAACCTTAGGTAAAATATAAAATGGAATTGCCAGCAGTTTCCATAAGTGCACAGCACTGTTGACAGGCAACCCATTAGCAGCAGACTGTCCCTGCTCTCTGGCAGCAGTAGTAAACCCAAGCATCCTGCTGCTTGCAGAGCTTTATCTGAATACACAATGCCAGTGCAGGCTGATTTCTTCAGGACTTTGACAAGTACCTGGAGAGTTTTGCAATTAATAATATTATTATGCACTTTCTGCCAGGAATGTCCTTGAAACTATGAAATGTTCCCCACTGTATCTGGGAAGGAGAAAAACACTGAGGGGCAAGGAAGATGAGCTCATCTGATACTGGGGCTGTCTTAAAATGTTAAATTGTGAAGTGGCAAAATCCTTTTGAAGGTAATTGAGCTAGTTATTAGCAGTATTTTAACTACAGCAATTTCAGAGATTTCTGAACAGTGCTGGAAAAAGCAAATAGCCTTGACACATTCCTCCAAACCTGTGAGGTTAGGGGCTGTATTTGCAGTCTGAGAGAGGAATTTAATTATTCTGAGTGTATTGTAATCAACAGTTTGCTACAACTCTATCAAGCTGTGAATGGACAAGTTACTTTTTTATCTCTTTTGATCTAAGCCATGTCTAAATCCAGCTTAAAGTGGGCACCCATTCACCTGACTCAACTCTGTACTTATGTTCTGGTGCAGCTGTGAAAAAGCACTCCATGACTACTTGATGCAAAGCGCTGGAGATGCTATCAAGTGTACTTCTGAGGTCAAATGTTTGCATAAGGTTTTGATTCAAAGTAAAAAAACCCACCAAAACAATCAAAACCCCCCACAAAAACCAACAAACCCAAAATCTCACAAATTGCATTAAGCTTCTCCTAGACCCATCAGACCTAGACCTTCTCCTAGACCTATTCTCCTATCGTATTCAGAGCCAGTCCTAAAACGTTCTTAATTTTGTGTTGGAGACAAGGCTAAAAGTTAAGTTTAGTCTCTTGTATTAAATTAACTGAACTAAAACAAATAAATCTAATTATTTGAAACTTACACAATAACTCAGAGCTTTTGTGAGTATTCATGATTATTGCACTATTTCTCACCAATGCTAAAAATACTGAGAACAGAGGTAGAACCAGATGGTTTCACAGGAAAGCAGGAATTATTGTATCGTGTCAGAACAATGGTTCATATCTTTACTCTGAGAATGGCCAATACCAGCTGCTTTAATGAAAAGTACAATAAACCCAACAGTAGGTTGTTACTGCTTTACTTGAATCAGAAACACCATGGAGCCAAGTAATTATTTTCTTTTCCTCAGCAAATTCTCTGTAATAAACACATTCAGAAACTATAATAACTATTATAAATGGCTGTGCATTTGAGCAAGAAAATGTAATTATTCTTCAGTAATATTTCACATTAGGCTTAGAGATACTCTAATCATCATTAAGTTGCAGAAAAAATGCACATGAAGGACCCAGGCATAGTGCCCATATTTTTCACAGGATGCCACAAATCTCTTGGCTATTCAGTTTTTGTGAAAGCTTGTTTCTTTACATATTTTTAATGTATTTGGGGGTTGCAAGGGAAAGATGAGAAAGGCGGGACAATGCCACTTCTCTATTATCTTCAAGCCAAACTGCACATCATTGCAAGTTTAGTAACCACCACGTTGGGCAGAAGCATTGAAAATTAAATGCTGTGAATTAAGCTTCTAAATCAGCAGCATGATCTTCCAAGGTGCTGAGCTAGGGAACCCATCAATTGCAGAAGAAAAATGGTGAGTATCAATTACTTCTGGAATTGAGGCTTTAAAAAAAAGACAAAATCAGACAGACAAAACCCAGCCATCCTCTCTAACAGAAAACCTAATCATCCTTTGTATCTTTAGGCAATGTGACCCGCATATGGTCCTGTTTCAGAAGATCCAGTTCACTAGCTTCTTCCAGCTATTTTTACATTATTACATTCTGGTTTTAGATATGTATCTCTATGGCATTAATGTTTTTCACTAAGAGACACACAACAGGACACTTGCAGACCCTGAAACCCACCTGCTGAGACTATTGGCTCCGTCTGTGTGTGTTTGGGTTTGTGTGCCCACATGTGTGTGCATGGCTGGTGCAGAAAGGCTGTTCAGAAGCTCAGCTGTGCAGGGGCTCAACTTCCTCACCCTCCAACATCTACTGGGCTTAGAACATCTACAGAAAAAACTATTCAAAGGCACTGAGCTGCCAGTCAGTAGTACTGTAAGCTGTATGACAGCAAATGCTTTGTCTGCACCAAGGGAAGATTCAAGCCAAGTTTTAACCAAGAGCTGTTTTTACCAAAACATTATTCATATGGGGTAAACAACCACTTAGCTGACACTTTTGCCCAGCCACATTTAAATGATACATTGAAGGAAACGAACGAGTGATACATACATGACACGTATGTGTCTGTGCATACACACACATATTTACATCATAAACCTTAGTAAGCAATGCAGTGAAAATCTAAATTCTCCCTCCCTGCCCGCCGAACAGAGGAACTTCTTATTCAAGCACTGGAGGCATGCACTCTGAATGAAGTATGAAAATGCTATATCTAACTGGTGCATAGCACAGGAAAACATGTTCATAAATTTCACCTCTTTGCCATACTCATTTCTAAATGGTAAAGCAAGATCATCATAAGGTCATCATTTGGAGTGGTATCAATGGGAACTATACCCCAAGAATGAAAAGATGCTTATAGCAACAAAAGGCTTATATGCTGCCCTTCAAAGCCACCTCATAGAAAGGCAGACAATTTCTCAGAACTAGTGTGAAGAGCCTTAACCATTTTTAGAGCAGTTTAATTATTCAGATGCAAATTACTGTATTTACAAATGATTTCAGGTAAAACCAGTTGAAGGATATCAAGCTATTTTAAATTTGACTGCTGTTTGACTACAAAAGCCTTGTACAACAGTAATGTAACACACAAGTAAATGCAAATATTTTTATGAATTTGACTAACATTTATCATTGATCTAGAAATTCAGGAAAATCATCTTGCTCTTACCATACTGCAAAATGAATTTTGTTTTCATTACGCTCCTTCAAGTAGATGTGCACATATTGTCCTGTTAAAGGTTTTAGCTTTCAAAATAATCTCCAGAAAGTTTCCTAATGAGAAACACTTTTTTTTTTTTT
>VYXH01002681.1:19293-33331 GCA_013397275.1 Burhinus bistriatus
TTTAAGAACTGAACTTAGGTACTAGCTCTCTAATTTCTTACACATCATTGCCATCCGGGATCTCCCTTGTCTTTCCACCAAGACTGGGGTATGCATGCATTGACAGTTCCAGATGATTCACTAGCCTTTGTGATTCCAATTATATTAGCTTTGGCAGATTTATATTTGATGCATAATTCAATATAGAGTGTATAAAATAGCAGGCATGACTACTCAATCAAAGTTGCATAAATATTGCCAGTGAAATATCTCATTATCAGCTACTTATAACTTGCACTTAACAGGCTGTCACACAAACTCTTGGTCTAGGTCTCATGTTGACAGCTGGAGCAAAATGGATTTGCTCATCTTGTGTACAAAGGCGTACACACACTCAGGCTCCCCTGTCTCTGCACGTTTGCATGAGGATTCTCACTGAACAGACCTCCCTCACTAGTACGTATTTCCCCATTATTTCAGAGATATGAAACAGTACATAATATTCAGTATGTCAGAAAAAACAGAGTCTGAGAAGGGCTGCAAGTTTACTGAGGGGAGCATCCTCAATGCACCCGTGTAAAAAACATCATGTAACCTGTGCCATTCCCTGTGCATCACATCACACACGGGCCATCATATAGCTCCACAAACTGTAGTCCTGCTGTTCAGGCTGCATGTTTGATACAGAGTTTGTTGCTCTGGACATGATGTAGCGTAATTTTAAACAGTGGTAGACATGTTAAGGAGGTAAATCTTAGGAGAACACAGATTTTGTCCAAAGTAATTGCTTCCTTGCTATTATTTTAGAGTTTATGCTAGTGAATACTTTCAGGAACTGTCCTCATTGCTAAGAAAAATCTTGACACTTGTGTACTCAAACACACAGAAAGAACTTTTATAAATCAGAGAGAGCAAGATTCAATGACTGACTGTTTTTTAATTACTATTAACATAAACATAGTAGGTTTCCCCACTGCAATGCACAGTAATGAATTAAATGCACCTACAGTAAAGATACATGGACTATGCCACTGGAGACAATATGATACTCCAGTAAATATAAAACCAAAATTATAAGGAAGAAATATACACTTGCAATAGACTTTCACCGCCATGATGAAACAAAAGAATAAGAGGGGAAAAAAAAAGGAAAGAAGGATGATTTTTCAATTTTACAAAACTTATGTCAAACTTGAAAAGAGGGAAAAAGCAAACTTATCTTTTAAATAACTAGTAAAACACAGATGTAGCTGTGTAGAAATCCAATTTATACAAATTGCTTTTTAAGGACATGCCTTTCACAGTGAAGAAGATTGTTTGTATACAGCAGGACAGCATAGTCTACTACATGAATCTTCACAGATCACAATTGCTCATCTCATTACCAATTTTCAGTTGTCCTTTTTCTTCTCCCCCCTATCCTGTCCCGGCTAAGAGTCCTAGCATTTAAAGATTTTTTTTCATAGAATTCAGCATCTTTCCTAATTTTAAAGATTTCTTCATTTTCCTCTTTATTTTACATAATAAATACATACACAGTAGTTGCTTCTGCTCTAAGCTACAATTAAGTACTTCACCAGATAAAGCTTTCTTCTTTTCTGCATGACAGTACTGTTTCTTATCAAGTTTAGCTTTAGGAACATCTAAAACTTGCCCGATCCAATTACTCAACAAATCCACATGGTGAAAACACACACACACAGAGCGACATGGTTCCCCAAAACAATCCTAATGAACTGAAGTCTAGTATGGGTCCACTGTTCCTTATTCTGCTTTGAAGCATGAATGCACACACATATGCAGCTAATGCCTGCTCCCCATTTCTTCCCTGTGGCCAGTGCTGCTCTACCCTGCCAAGTGATTTTGCCCTTTACTGGGGCTATGTACCATGCATAGTGAGAAATATAAACCCATGTCCTTAAAAGGACACCGTGTGCCTGACAGGTGATGGTTTTTCATTTTGGTAGCTTCAATGGGGAAGTGGGAAGAAAAGGAAAAAATTTGTAAGTGGCAGAATGCTGTTCTGCTACTTTCTAGAGGAAAAGTTATGTTTTATATGTGTTCTTTATACTTCAATTAGCTAATTTTACTTAACGTTTTAAAACAGTTTAAAATCTCAAAACTGAATATAAGAATTTTGATTGACCTTATTCAACTGTTTTTTGTATCCTAATTATCAATGTGTAAAAGAACTTACCCTCTGCTTTTTGTTTTGTGTTTAGTATTTCAGCAATTCAGAGGATATTTAAAGTTTGCAGAAAACATAGCAGTTTTTTGCTGTCCTGGTAGTATAAATTAAGACCCATTTTGTAAACTCTAGCTCACTAGCTACAACACAAAAGAACAATGATTTTCTCTTGATGCCACATTTGCTTCCTATTGACCTCTTTAAAAACCTTGCTCCCTTCTTGTGGGGCAAAATAGTTCTTGTACTGTGAAGGATTTCCTCCCCTTACCAGTACCTGAAATTTTTCATGAAAAACACAAGAACCTGAACTAAAAGCTGAGAAACTTCAGGGCCTACGTTGATGGAGGTGAGGTGAGGAGAAGCGAGGGAAGGAAAGGGGAGGGGGCAAACTGAAAAGTTTCATAATGATTTTTGAGTGCAAAATTATGCTTGAAAGACCATAAAAAGAACATTGCTTTGTCACTTCTTTTACTTAAGCATTTTTATTCTGAGGATTCCTCTCACAGTATGCAAGATACTATGAAACAATGTTAACTCAGAAAGGGACAAAACCCTGTCAAGTAACTCTTCCCACTTAACTGGAACCAGCTTATTGAGGGAGAAGCACACAAAAACATAAAATGCACCAAAAAACCACTCATCCCCAGGGGTCAAACTTGACCGTCATCACACCGCCTGTACATGCCGTTGTTGCACTGGCTATTTTTGCAGAGGACTGACCTCCTCCACAGTCACTTATCCGTGCTTTACTCTGCCAACTCAGTCTCGTGGGAGACGGAAGATGCTACCAATGCAATGGCTGAGCAGCTCACATGCACACTTTGCCCACCATTTGCTGTTGTTCACCAAGGCAGCAAAAAGTCGAATACATCAATGCTCTACTGAAGGCTGAGATATTGAGGACAGCAATTTCAGTGGCAGCATGCGAATAGGCATGCTGCTGTTAACTGCCTTCAAAGGAAGCGCAAAGCACTCATTTGAAGTTTCGCTGTATGCTCCTTCTTGTCTCCAAAAATACAACAATTAGCAAAAAGTTCGTCAAAGAAATAAACAGAGTGCCCTGTGCTATTCAGCAATTGAAGAAGCCACTACACTGTCAAACCTACCCTCAGAAATCTCATATTCCAGTTCCTAAAGGCTGAGTTTACTGTTTTGAATCCTGCATGACACAGGAACAACACCTATGGCAGGGCAGTACCTAAAAACGATCACTGTCTCTAACCACTATCAATTATATGCAGTCATTTTCAGACTTCCAACAAAACATATGCTGATGAATACAGAAGGATTTTACTCCTCCTCAACTTGCCAGTAATAAATGCATTGCCTGAATTAATCATGTTCTTGTCAGGCAATGAAAAATCCAGTAGCTGTCAGTGAGCGAGGCCCCTGGAGTGCCAGAAACCACATGCCACCTGAGTGCGCTCAGGCACCCAGAGCTATCTTTGGCATCTGGCATATGAGATGACACACAAAGAGCTGCTTGTTTCAAGTCAATATCTGTTCCAATAAACCATTTTTGGGGATTTCTGAGCTGAACTGTGCCAGCAGCAGGGGGCACCAGGCCCTACAAAGGAGAGGACAGAAGCAGCACAGGTACCCTGGGATTGCTGCACTGGAAAAAAACACTAACTGGGCACACTGGATCTCCATGTCATGCACCGGCCACATTGCAATCCAACCTCAGTTTTGTTAATTCTGTCCCACTTTGACAGCAAAAAGAAATCAATAGGTACCTAAATCATGGATCAGATGACGGAAAAGATCCTCCTAGAAGCTATGCTAAGGCACACGGAGGAAAATGACTTCATTGGAGACAACCAGCATGGCTTCACCAAGGGCAAGTCCTGCCTGACCAATCTAATGGCCTTCTGTGATGGAATGACTACATCAGTGGACAAGGGAAGAGCTACGGATGTTGTCTCTATCTGGACTTCTGTAAGGCCTCTGATGCAGTCCCCCACGACATCCTCCTCTCTAAATTGGAGAGAGATGGATTTGATGGATGGATCGTTCGATGGATAAGGAATTGGTTGCATGGTCACATCCAGAGAGCAGTGGTCAACGGCTCTATGTCCAGATGGAGATCAGCGACGAGTGGTGTCCCTCAGGGGTCTGTACTGGGACCAGTACTGTTCAATATCTTCATCAATAACACAGATGTTGGGATGGAGTGCACCCTCAGCAAGTTTGCAGATGACACCAAGCTGAGAGGTGCANGAGAAGGCTCCGGGGAGACCTTATCGCAGCCTTTCAGTACTTACAGTGGGCCTACAGGAAAGATGGGAACAAACTTTTTAGCAGGATCTGTTACAAACTTTTTAGTACGGCCTGTTGCGATAGGACAAGGGGTAATGGTTTTAAAAGAGGGTTCATTTAAAGAAAAAATTGTTTACAATGAGGGTGGTGAAACACTGGAACAGGTTACCCAGAGAGGTGGTAGATGTCCCATCACTGGAAACATTCAAGGTCATGTTGGACGATGCTCTGAACAACCTGATCTAGTTAAAGATGTTCCTGCTTATTGCAGGGAGGGTTGGACTAGATGACCTTTAAAGGTCCCTTCCAACCAAAACTATTTTATGATTCTATGATTCTATGATTCTATATGTAAATACTAAGTGCCTGGATGAAAACATGGTAAAAAAACCATAACATAACAAAACATAAGGTAGCCTGTAGTATAACATAACAAAACATTATTACTTAGGTACCTCAATTTCTGCCTCTACTTGTGCACAATGATGCCACAAGACAGTACAAAGCAGCATAAAGCCAAAATATTTTTATGTGTGTTTTCTAAACAACACTCTCAGAACAGCATGTGCAAAATGTTACTCAAGACAGGAGAGTTATAAATACCATACACTAATATTTCCATTTACTAATGTTATTTGCACATACAGTTTTATCAAACATGCTATAGTCTAATCAAGATTAAAATACTGAAGCTAGGTACATCTCAGGTTGGCTTCTGTAATTTAATTTTCTATTCTCCTAATTACTCAGTAATATAACTAGCAGTTAGGTGCCGTGACATTTCTTTAAAAGAAATCAAATTATATTTAACATTTGTTTATGGTAATCACAATATACTTTACTTTCTAAAGAAGGCAAAATAATCATTGGCAAGGTTGGAACTACTTTATGCCCTTAGTCCAATAAAGTATGCGAAGCCTGAAATCAAATGTCAAAGCTGAATTTTTCTCCACAGTATGCATCTCGAAATGATAGTTTCTCAAAGGGATTATTAATGTTTAATCCTCTATAGCAAAAGTGATCCCCCATTTTACTCTTTAATATGCAAACTGACTTGTAATCCTGCTGGAATTTCAATAAGAAAGTACACTGAACATTTCTGGCAAGTCTTCAGAAATGGTATCACTCAGCTAGGAAACTATAGCTGCTCAATGCCTGTGTAGGACACAGCAGTTCAGCTTCGTTATAAGATGTTCCTGCAAAATCATTTAGTCCTACTGCTATTTAAATATAATAGAACTCCCATAATTAAGAATTTTGAGGGCTCAGGAGTATGCTCCATGTGGTTGTTGCTGTTCACTTACAATCTCGGGAAGTCATCCTGCAAATCTATCCTACTAGGAATACTGTTGACTAAGGTGATGAAAATCAATTTCAATTTTCTTGTACTGCTCTAGGGATTAATCCTTGTAGCAGGTTGCATCCATGAAAAACAGAGGAGGCACCAGGGAAAGTGATCTATTTAAACAGAAACATCGAAGTTCGCACTGATTTGCTTTCTAGAAAATTAAGTGACTTAAAAAATCACATTTTGGTAAGTATTAATGAAAAATATAGTCTGCATTATTTAAAATTTAATTTTAAATTATTTTTGAACAATCAACTTCCTTGCTATCCTTCCCCCAGACATTTCAGTCTCTTGTTCCTCTCACTATGTTAACAAATTGTGTTTGGAAAATAAAGAGGAGGAGAAGACCATCAGAGACTTTTTAAGATCCAAAGCTCTAAAACATGATACAGCAATAGGACGAGGATGTTACTTGCAACAACAATTGATGAAGTTACCTTGCAACACCAATTGATGAAGCTACCTTGCTAGTGGCCAGACAAATACTTGTGACAGCTGAAAAAAGCTGGGTATCAGGTCTCCTTCTTTATTCCTTGGTGGTATCTGAGATGACAGAAGGTAACAGAGGATATTTGTTGTATCCCAGCACATGGACTTTGAGTCTTGTTCTGGAAGAACGCAAAGCTCAGGCAACATGTGTCTCTAGATTATGAAAAACAGCATGAGTTTCTGTGCAACTTAGTCTCAACATGCAATACCAAATTCACATGACAGTAGGCCAAAGATAAAGTCTGAACTATTCCAGAGAGGGAAGCAGCCCTAACAAAGTTCAGGGAAGACTCTGAGGCTCTTCTAAGTCACACCAGCAGCGGTGTTCTGGCCTGCAATTTTTAATACCTTCTTCTATATCCAAACCCACTTTCTTCATAAGGGCTTATATAGAAATGTCTGGAAAGAAGATCTATGTTTCTTTTTCAGAAAGTACTAGGATTATCCATTTCCTGGAGACTCTAAAGATAACAGAATGTTACTCAGACAGTTAAGCCAGTGACTCTTTTTCCTGACGTGCTGAGTGCCCTCAGGAAACTAGCTTGTGAGATGTGATATGAAGATGTGAACCCTGCCCAGTAGATAAATATATTCCCCTTCATCAAAGGTACTCTTGGGATGCAGTTATACAATGTGGTATAACGGCCATTGTCTAAATATGGCCTGTGGAAACAGAGCTGCCAAATGCAGGGCGCTTCAGAGATGTATGACAATTGGAAAGATGCCACATACAAGTCTCAAAGACTACTCGCTGCCCTTCTAAAATGATGCTTTAACAAATTCTTTATTCACATGAATAACTATCTGGGTTCTGATGCTTTTTCAGAGTGTTGTCAACACACACAGAAGAAAGGACTTTTTCTACTTGTATCTCACTGCAAATAATGATGGCACTGCACAGAAAATCCAATCTGTGCAACAGCATCACAGATGAAGTCCTGTATTCTTGCCTCACTCACAAGCAAAACATCTTTACCTGATATAAACAGGAGGACTCAAACCTTCAGGGATATTAAAATATTTTTCTGAACAGCTGAGCTGCAGAGATGATCTCAGGACACAGCTGCCAGTCCTGACATACTAGTTGTGTTGCAGCTTTGGCTTACCTCAAAGTCATCTCTCACTGAGATAAATGATGCTTCTCCCACTGAGATAAATGATGCTAACTGATGCCATCAATACCTTGGAGTATTGCCCACAAAAACTAGAACCCACAGGCCAAAGGCAGTACCTGTCACACACCGCTGGTCACTCACTACCATTTTCTGTAACAACCTTCCCCACTTCCATCTTCCTTACTTTTGGTGCTTCACCTCTTTGCTGCAGGTGACGTAATTGTGCTACAACAAATTTCTATAATCACTTTTCCTTAGAATGACAATGCATATTCTGGCAGCACAAAAATACTCATACAAAAGAACACAGTTTTTTCCAGTTGCCTTCCTCCATTTTTAGGCAGTCAGTTATAATAAAATGGCAGAGTTGTGACTCAATCACTGCAGCAGAGAGTTAAAAATGCAAGACTGCTCCCCTTCCAGTGTTAGTCAAAAGTTTTTTGCAGAAATTATGAATTGAGATAGTAGACTTTTTGAAGGTTCTTACTACATTTAAAGAAAAAATAATTAGCTTCACTGACCTTTGTGCGCTCATTTTTTGTATTAGCAGTAAGTACAGAACATTTGGTGAGAGTTCAACAAAGCCCAAGGTAGGCATTCTCAGACTACAAACTACAGTTATTTAAAATGGCATACAGGAGCCTTATGAACATATTAAAGGTGATGTGAAATAACCTATAATTTCTATGACCTTATGCTCAGTGTAGGCATGAGAAGGATTATTCATTAGTGCTCCAATAAATGCAAACTGAGTGCTATGCTCATCAACTGGCAGTCGATCCACTAGATTGTACTGCCACTGATGAATGAGCACACTGAGAAGCAGAAGTTTAGCTTCTGTGATGCCATTTGCCACTGCATGCCTACACCTTCCTTCTTTTCCAATCCCTATCCCAAATAATTGCCTCTGACATGGCACCTAAACTAAGCACTTCTCTTTTCCAGAGCCTGAGGCTTCATTAAATTATCTTGCCAGACTACACAGCCACTACAAACTATGAAGTACATAAGATGCAGGCATGTGAAGTGCACACTTTTCATTGAGTAAGCTATTTCTCTTCACATGAGGTACCAAAATTCACTTCCAGTTTTCCTTTGCTGACTTTGTAAGATATGTGGTTCAAGACAAAAATAACATATCCCTCCTTTTTACACCACCTGTTCAACAGTATTGTCCGCTGAGAATAACACATCAGGATCACATCCTGCACCACTGCCCAATATTGAGGCCATTTTTCCCCCCATTGTGGCCTGTAAGATTCGTTTCCCTCTTGCTTTCCTGTAACAGAAAAAACCTGAATGATCTGTTGCAGGTCATGATGGGGAAAAATAAGAATTTGGGTGTTTTTCTCCATAAAATATTATAGTTTTTAGTGATCAAGCAATTTGCAAATCACAGACATATACTAGGGAGTATCATCCCTCTTCATCGCTTATGTTTGCCACCATACTGCAGTGGCAATTACAAGCCTGTTCTTCCAGATTAAAAAAACATATTAAGCTTTACCTAACCATATGATGTATAAAATAATTCTACTGAATCACTATGTATAATTAATACACATTCAAGCAAATGATTCATAATGTGCACTGCTGTGAATATTAGTTTGAATATCTTTCAGTTTTACGATAAAAATTTAATTCAAAAAATTCACTTATCATGAAGGAAAATGAGTTCCATGTATGCTTGATATCACAAAACTTTCAATTGTTCTAAATTTGGCCTGTGCTTGCTGAAAACAGTGTGAATTTTACTTTTACTCAGTCTATGTACAAGTGAAGTGAAGAGAAGAAAAGGGGAAGGGAGGAGAAGGGAAAGAGTGAAGTCAGTTGTGTGCCAATAGCTTTATTTCTGAATATCAGAAATAGAAAGAATAGACAGGAAACATTCTGTCACAGGGTATTTAAGGATGCTTTTTCCCATGTGTGCCAGGAAGATATAAGCCCATAATACAGTGGCAAGACTTTGGTGCTCCTGACTGCAAAGCTGAATTAATAATTAGCAAATTGCTTCTCTCATGGAGAGTTTGTTGCTATTTCTTCATAAAAATCCATTCTTTTCTCTTGGTAGCTTTTTCTGTCTGAAGGTTTTCTAGAATGCTATACATTTTACCAAACCAAAGTATTTTATAGGCTTGCAAGTTACTGGTGAAATCGGTTGTTGATACTTGAACATCAGCTGTCTCATTTGCAGGTTTTAGAAATTACTCTAATGAAACTATTCCCTTCAGTAGTGATAATACATACGGGACATGAATTCAGTTCAGACTGAGCTATCAGAGAGGCTTCAAGGAGTTTTGGTTCAGGCTGATAACACTGCTGTTCCTTCTATGGCTTAGACTCTTCAGCAACCTCCTTCTATAACCTGAAGAGCAGTTAATTCAGCTGCAAGAAGACAGATTGGGTTTCTAAGATGTGTAATTCCTCAGTAATGAAACCAGTAATCCTTACCTAACAAGGAAAGAGAGGCAAAGGCATATTCAAAAAGGATGAACATGGTTCAGTTTCAAATCAAATCAAATGAAAACAGAAAATTCTGAGCTGCTTTTTTAAAAATTTTGTATCCCATGAATATTATTATTATTTTGAACTCTGCAGTCCCGATTGAAAACAAAAATTCTTAATTACTCATTTTTTTTTCTTTTCAGATACACATTCTGACATTTTGCCCAACCCTAGTGTAAATTTTAATAATTAACAAAAATATTTCACCGTAAAATATTAGTAGAGGCTGAAAATACAATGTAAAATATAAGTTATTACATCACAATGTAATCATAATGATTATTATACTGTATAATCAATTTGACTATAAGAAAGCTGGGTATTTAATTCTACTTTGCAGGCTCTGCTTTTTTTTTTTTTTTCAAGTGGTGATTACAGAGTAGAAGAATTGCTTCTGTAGTTAGAAACTGCACATTTTTAAACTAGGATGAGGAAGTTATATAAAGCCTAGTAATAAACTGAGTCTTTTAATTAGTTAATACATACATGGCACTGTGTTTCTCAGGCAGACAGGAAAATCAAATATTAACAGATGTAGAGTGACTTTGAGATGTCACCTAGCATCAGAGTCCATGCTTTGCCCTCTGTGAAAAAGACCAGTCTGAGAACTGGAGATACGAACGCTCCACAGGCACAGCTAAATTTTCTCCAGTTTGCATTACATGGTAACCAGAGTTTTGGCGAGAAGACAGTGAAATGCATTAATTGTTTATAAGGCACAGATCCACACTAAAGAGAATCAGTGATTCTTCTGTGGAATTTCTATTAAACGATTCTACTTCGGTCTATAGATGCTTGAGCAAATGACTATGAATTTTACCTATTGAAATGAAATATTTTAACAAAAAGCATTTTGCTTGCCATCCTATACAAAAAAAACCCCTAAAATCAGCCCTCAGAAGTACATGGTTAAAAAATCATTCACATGCTAAAGAATATTCAATCCATTCTAACTTATCTTTTACCAAGACTATGAGCTAAAGACAGTGGGAATTCAGATCTAATAGAGAAATACAAACAATAGCATGAAAACCATGACAGAAAACTGCAAGTGTAAGTCTGCTGGGCTAGCTCATGGGTAAAAAGGTAAGCAAAGATAAATGACCCATGTTTTCTAAACAGAACTAGGCAACTGCAGTCTTCCAGACACATTTTTCTGCACGTTACCGTCTTCTGAGTAACTGACCAGAGAACAAAGAATTACAAGGGAATAAATAGCGTAAGTTGGGACTGTATGCTTGAGCTCAGGTAACATATTTTCTTTACAACTGCCTGCTGAAACAGAAATTCTGCAGTTGGAGGGAGGCTTGTCTAGGTTCTTTACTGCTGCAGGTCAGCGCGCAGCTCCAGGAGTGTAGATCTATACAGATAGATTCATGAAGGAGAGCAACCTTAGTAGTTACTATTCCATCTGACTGGGAGTCAGCACTCTTGCGTCTAAAGGGATTGAGAAAATTGCAGCAAGAAAGAAGTTTTATTTCATTGTCTGGAATAGACGTGAAAATGATGAAACCAAATACATTCTGACAGAATGCTCTTTTACATTTCCTTTCAGCTCTCCTTTCACAAAAGGAAGTAAGTATCACACTGCTGGCCATGCTATTACTCTTAGAAATACAGTTCTAGTGTCCTGCTGAATCTGTTGCATGCATTTCACGTTTTCTAAATACAGCAGCCAAATGATTTACTAATATTTTCAGGACTGAACTGTACATTTATTTCTTGTATTCACTTACATGTCACGTACTCATCTGCGCAAGGTCTCGCTTCTCTAATAGTTGCAACCTTTAACTTGGAAATCAAATTAAAACCTACAGCTGACAGTTCCAAAAGATTACATTGCTCAGTTAAATCTCCTTTTAGGACATATAACGTGCTTTTATGTCAATTTCTTAAAAGAAATAGTCAGGTAGAATAAACAACTTGCACAATACCATGAAGAAAAAAAGATACGAATACACAAGACTGGGCCTAACATTTCTGATGTAGGCTTTTTTACTTAGTTAAGAATTTTGGGATCTTGTATTTATTAATCTCAGTTATGCATGTGTACAGACATAAGTGTAAAAGGCTGAAAGATCACATGATGGAAGTCCACATCTTTTACAATATTAACAGACTAGTCTCTAGCAAGAATTAACGACATAGACAATCATGATGGTAGCCACTATGGACACTCCTGGTGGTTTTAATCCATACTCCATAATAAACAGTGACATGGGACTGGACAAAATTAATAGTGAGAACACCTGAGATGCAGATAATGGAACAACAACATGAACCAGCCTGAAGAAGTCTCATCCAGAGGCTCTAGAAGTTCAGATGCTTGGGACAATTATATTCAACTGAATAGAGGTGGAGGATGGAAGGCAGGGACTGGCAGTGCCCTGCAAAGAACAATTAACACCAGCAAATTGAGCTAAGAAGTCTTCACAGCGCTTGAGTCAGTAGTAGGAAAAATCTGTCACAAAAAGTGAGTCCCACATTTATATCAATTACATGCAGCATGCAGTATCCACCCATGATCCTCTAACTGATTTTGAAAGTAGAGGCTTATACTGCAGACAGTAGAAGGAGTTTCACATACAAAAAATATCCGCTGTTAGTAAACTACTCATGGCTGAGTGTGACTTGACCACACATCAATATTAGACACTAAATTTAATGTAAATATTATGCATTTAGCATCCTTATGAATTTGCAAGAATTTTATGGATTTTTTTTTTTTTTCAGGAGGACTGAGGTGACTTATCTTAAGTGCAACATATCCCCATGGGGCATCATCACATGAATAAATGTAGTCCATGCATTTGGAGCATGCTGAATGCATACAATAAGACAGATCAACAAAATACATGTGACATCAGGTTTGTAGTAGCACATTGCATTTCTCCCATTGTGATATAACAACCAGAATAAGAGATTCTTCAGCTGAAACTCAATCTTGACATTGTTTTGTCTTCTCAGTTCTGCAGATAACTTCTGTAACAACAAGAGTAATTCAATCTATGAGTGCTTTTGACCCTGCTATCTACAATTTCCAATAGCCAGACATGTAAAAAATATTCCTATAAGACACTGGAAGTCTTTCCTTTAATAACAGGAATCTTTAGTCATTTTAAAAGGTCAAAATTATACAAATACAGTATCCTAGGTACATACAATTGTGTTTTTCAGCCTTTACGAGTATTTTTGTTAACCTGTAAAACTGAAGTAAAAATTTGACAAATTTTTCACAATATTCCAGTGCCCTTTTGTTTAATATATTTGCTTTTCCATATGGCAGCAGTTTCTTCTCCTTCTCATTTTTTGTGTAATCTTATAAACATCAGATTATCAAGGTTTACTTTGTTAAATAGATTGTGGATGTAGATGAGATGGTTGTTTTTAGAGTATGAAATGGAAAAGAAGTGGGAACTTATAGATAAATAGGAAGAACAAAAGTTGGACTATCAAATCGCTTAATCCATTTTCAATGATCAAAATCCATTTCTGTAATTAAAAAAAAAAACAACATTCTTCCTTGATGCACATGACAAAACATCTTTTCATAGAAAGTCAAAGCAAAGAGAGACTTTTAATATGATTAGTAGAAAAAGTATATTTTGATAGATCTCAAACACGTTTTACAGTTACATAAGACTTTCTAATCAGCAGTCACTATAAAGCTTTATATATATACATACATATATATATATATATACATACACACATTCAGGCTCTCGCATGACAAGCCGTGGGATGACACGTCAGGGTTAGAGGGACGGGGTGCTAGTGAGGGCCCTCAACCTGTTGTTCTGAGATATGCTGGGTACACTGGAGCGCACTTTACGTCTTACGGAGATGAGCCAAGGGCTCCTGAGATAATAGGATCCAAGAGGGAAACATCAGTGACATACCTCAAAGGAATCAAGGGGTGTTCCTCTAAGAAGGTGACACAGTCATCAGCCCAGCTGAAGTGCTTCTACAACAATGCAGGCAGCATGGCAAACAAACAGGAGGAGCTGGAAGCCACTGTGCTGCTCGAAAGCTACGACCCAGTTGCCATTATGGAAACTTGGTGAGATGAATCCNGCCATTATGGAAACTTGGTGAGATGAATCCCATGACGAGAGCATGGCAACGCTGTCCTGAAGGGACAGGTGAGGAAGAAGG
>VYXH01002682.1:0-41595 GCA_013397275.1 Burhinus bistriatus
GGGCACTTCCCCTAGTTGGCTCAGAAGTATTTTGTCACTTAACACTTGCAAGTATTTTGTCAAATTAACACAATTGAAAATGTGCAAAAAAGTTTATACAAATGTATATATTCACAAAAGGCTTCTACAGCTGAGGCAAACGGTCAATCACAGTTCTGCAAGACTGAACAATACTAAAGACTGACATTTAGGTTTGACATTTGGATGTTTTCCAATAGTCGTGGCCGATTTTACTATAGAATTATCAGTTGTCATTGGAACACTGCAGACATACAGATTGGATAAATGGTGGCTACGGACGCACAGATCAAAGAGGCTGCTTGGGCTCCCCCTCCTTTTTTTTTTTTCCCCTCCTTCCTTCTCCCTTTTCAATTTAAAAAGTTAACAATTCTAGTGACATGTCCTGGAGAGACTGAAGAGTTCTATTGATATAGCATGTTTTGAAGAAAGGGATATTCTTTCCTCTTAAAATACCACCAAATTTACATGAGAGGAGAAGACTGACTAAGATCTTTATAAATAGGAACTGAAAGCTGGGTTGCTAAATCCATATTTAGCCAGCTATATAAGTTGACCTGATTTAGAAATATGCCAAGCATCGTCTATGTTTCTGTCATCAAATACCATTTGGGTTTCAAGGGTGTCCAGCGTACTTGAACATAAGGCCACTAATTTTAGAGCTTAAATAGGATTCAAATAACCTAACATTGGGATCCTGTTTTGAAAATGTCAGAATCTTGCTCAGAAGTTCTTTCATTCCATTTGCTTGCTAGCTTTGCTGGGCAAAATTGCTGTAAGAATAGCCAAACTAGGTAAGACCAGAATTCCACCAATCCCATCATTCTGTTTTCGGTAGTTACTAGTCCTAAATGTTTAAGGAAAAACTAAGAGCATGGTATATACATCAAGGGACACTTTTCTCATTAAACTCTTCTAGCTCCCAGCAACATGTGATGTGACTAGTCAAGTTATTGACACATGGTGTTTGGCTAAGAATTTTTCCTTGTGCTAGCACTTACTACAAAACTAGTCCATCTAAAGTACATTAATTCAAACAGAAAAAGCAGTAATCTTATGTTATTTAAACTATGTGTGCAGGAAACAAAAAACTTTGAAGACCATTGTTTCAAAAAAAGTACTTCAACTCAATCCAAACAAAGGCTTACAACCCTCAGGCGAGTAAAATAAATATCAACACATTTGCTATGAAAAAGTAGAAAGTTGGTAAGCAGTTTCGAAAGCTATAGAAACACAAGAGATAGATGTGACTGTGAAAGGCCCTCGATGGTCACCAAGGAAAAAATTACTTTCATAGGGGGGGAAAAAAAAAAAAAGAAAAAAAAAAGAGGACTTAGGCAATTAAACACTGCAAGAGAGGTTAAGGTCTCAAGCACGGGCTCAGGTGGCACAAAAAGTTAAGAGTCTCTGTATTCGAAAGAATGCTTTTCTTTGGGGAGTGAAAAAGAACAAGGAATTCAGAGTCTCTTCAGGTTTTGTGAAAAGGAAAGGAAATTGAGTCAGTAGGAAGAGATTTTGAAACCCTAGGTTTTCAAATGTGATCAACAAAATTGGACTAGGAATGAACTGATTTGAAGAGCATGAACAACCAGGGAACACACAGACCCTATTTTTCATTTGAAGTCTTTCAGCCAGCTTTGTTCACATGAGTAACTACTGGCTCACGTGAGAGCATTTGCAACTGTGAAATCACTGCTATTTAAATGCCAATGGGGTTGACAATTCCTCAGGGAGAAGCATGTCATCATCAATAGCACCAACATATGGTGCTACTTTTAATCTCCTGCTTTTAACTTCTTAGCTCTCTGAGTACATTAATGATGCGCAACTTTCAGTGTAGTGTGAGGACAGGGATCTCTTCCCTGAACAATCTAATTAGGAGCTCTACAGTCTTTGCTGTCTGACATACTTCCCTACTCTTCTTCCTCCAACTCACTCCCTTCTGCTAGTGAGAGAATGTAAACTTAGATAGTTAAG
This sequence comes from Burhinus bistriatus, assembly GCA_013397275.1. Taxonomy (NCBI): domain Eukaryota; kingdom Metazoa; phylum Chordata; class Aves; order Charadriiformes; family Burhinidae; genus Burhinus; species Burhinus bistriatus. The sequence continues at coordinate 1,996 of VYXH01002682.1, forward strand.
TGCTGTTAGGTGTTCATGAAACTCTCAAAATTCTACAGAAAGCACTGAGTCTCTGGCTTTTCAGATATTTAAATTTGGTCCACAATGCTTTATTTGTTTCATTTATGTACAGTTTAACATAGTATCACCAACAAAGACATGTAGGCCACATTCTTCTTTTACTGGCATAAATTTGGGAGAAGCTATATTGAATCACTGAACTAAAATAGTGTAAAACCAAGAGAGTGCAAAATTAAATCCTCCAGCTTCAAAGATCTGCAGGAAGCAAGATGGGATGATTGGAATTATACACAGTCAAGATCCCATTTCCATACAGAAGTCCATAGCAAATTAAAAAACACAGGAAGACATGTACAGAAAGCACAAGTTAAATGAGTATGCTTTCAACTAGAGTTTTTCTCATAAAGCGTTTATCAGACTTCAAGAGAAATGCAGCTGATCCACAGCAGCAGCTACTAGAACATACATCTTAGAACGCCTTATTAGATCACTCTATGCAAGAACTATCATAATTTCATACTAGTCTAAAATGTTGTGGAAACTTCCCCCTTAAGTAAAGGGAAGTATTTTGGGATATAAAAAACACAGTAAGTATTGGCTAATGAGGAACCGACAAAGAAAAGTGCCAAACACTGTAAAGGCCTGATACTTCAGATAATGACTAAAATTTATGACTGTTTCCTTCCCTGGCAGACAGGAGTACAGTTAAAATTCTCAAAACAACAGCCCCTTTGTGCTGGCATGCTGTGTTATGTTTATACTGCTACAGATAGACTAGAAGATAAAAAAATAAATAGTACAGCACCCTTTTTAACCCAAGATAATAGCTAACTTTTTTTTTTTTTTTAATGTGGGTTTGGACATGGTTTTGCACACAGCTTATTCTTAACTGAAGTCATTTAGGTAATTATCATTGCATGCACAGGAATTAACTGTTTAAGTAGCTTGCTACATACATAGAAGCCTCTATTTGAAAAATTACATGAAACAAGAACAAACGAGCTATTATGAGTCACTTAATAATTTCTTTTGCTTTCCAAATACAGCTTGACATTTAAACAGCTTAAATTATTCCTTTATTTCAATTCTGAAAAATTTGGATGTGTTTGGCTTGATGAACTGTTGAATGAAAAGCATTAGGAAGTATGTATGCCCTTTCTTTCATCCTTTATTTATATTCAATGATACGGATCACTTGGAACTCACAGTGGTTAGAAGAAGCATAGGGAAATACAAGCATAGGTTTTTCTCATGTCCTTCACAAAGAAAGGACAAGTACTATATTCTGAACAAGCAATCTGGACTCAGATAACCACAGATGGTTTTGCAACAGAATACCCTGCAGGCATCTTTCCCCTATAAATTCTGGGAAAGGTACATGCTCTGACAACTTCCCGAAGAGGAGTAGCATATCACCAACTGAATCCTGAAGATTTCTCCTACTGTATGCTGTCATTTTGGCTTAGACATCTCTCTCCCCTTTCTCTTTCATTGTGTACTATTTGTGCATCTTGCCCTTCGTGGTTCCAGTGATCGCTGCTCTTACCACACAGCTAAGTAAAGTGGCCAGTTTCTTCCTCAGTTACACTGATGAGCCCTAAGGACCTGTGTCAACCTTTAAGTACCATGCCTTTGAAGTCAGAGGAAATCGCTAAGCAATTCTACCAATTTCTTATGGCTTCAAGAACATGGTACACAATATCACAACTCCAAACCAAACCACTATGCAAACCAGCAGAGAATATAGTCTGCAGTAGGTGCTCAAAGCAACCAGGACTCATCTAAGTTTCTTGATGCTTTCATTTAGGAGTTCATTGAGTGAAGAACTATCATTGAAAACTCAGTAACCAGTACAACATATCTACAAAGCAATGAGGCTGATATGACAGAGAAGCGTCACTTAACGCTTAAGTTTTAAATTTTAGAGATCTTCATCAAAAAAAAAAAAAAAGTAAACTTATTCTAAAAACTATACAATATTAGTGCATGCCACCATAATTTTCTACATTTATCCCTAAGGAGGATTGCAAGATGAAAACTCTAGAGAAAAATCTACATAGACAAGAAATGAATTACATAGCATGAAACAAAATGTTTCCTTATTTGATTAATTACACAATTTGTAAAAAGAAATAAACTTCTGTTCATCTAAGCACTGGGACTGGTAATTTGTGCAATTTGTTGAAGTTGCTTCAGATATCAAACCTACTCATCAATTGCACCAAGAGCTCCAAAATACAAATCCAACAAACTGGGAATGCACCTTTCCTTTCAGTCCTCATCTTTCTGTCAGAGCTTTGCCTTTAATTCTTCCCTTTGATATTTTTGTCCATCTGCCAAAACGAATCCAACCTACTGTTGGGACTAGGCAAACAGTGAATAAAAATAGTGTTTTGTTCTCTGCTATTAACAAACACTATCTCAATACCAACTTAAAAATATATATATTTTTAAGAAAAATAAAAAGCAAATTGAAAATTTCAATTGCTAGGCATTGCCTTACAACTAGTAGAGCTAAAATGCTATTGTCATCACACAAATGGAATATATTGTAAAACAAAAATATTTAATTTAGCTTTTTATTCTCCACAATTCCATGAAAACTTGATAATATAATCCTTACAGTTTGCCTTACTCAGCTTCCAAAGACCAGTGGGTGACTAGGAACTTATAAATCACAAAAGGCTTATGAATAAACTCTAGATCTGGATTTTGACATGCTCTTGTTCTGCCAAGTCATAATGGTAAAATCCATGCCAAAAGAAAACATGACAAAATGATAGCAGCATCAAGTATTTAAATCAACAGAACCAATAAAAGAACTTCAGTTTGGCAATGGAGGAAATTCAGACCCACATGTCAGCTTATATTTTCCTGTTAAAACTAGAATTAAAGATCATAGCACAAAGGATGCAAACAAACCTACTCACACGAAGCCAGAACTAGAGTTTTAAGTTTGGTTTAAGAATAATAGCACAGCAACTTTATACTGATAGCAATTTGACACTGTCAACTAGCTGATAAAAGGGTGTCCAAGAAAACAGAGGAGATGAGATACTAGGAAGTTACTTTACCTAGCCATTCCCAGGCTGGAAAAGTTGGAAGGAACTATCAAAACATCAAGCCTGGAAAAGGGGTGGGTACCCAGTGTGGTGTAAGCAGCTGAGAGGCACTGAGGAATTAGCTGAAGCAAATGCTCTTCACAGCGTTCCATAAGGCACCAGGGAGCAAAGACTCTGTAAGGAATGACTGCCTGCAACCTGGCAGCAGGATTTTGGAAACGGCAGGGATATTCCACATGACCACAGATTTCTTCACGCCATCTGACAACAACAACAACAACAACAACAGAGAAAGAAAAAATAGTTTAATGTGATACGAGAGACGTCCTCAGTTGACTATGCTGAGACAAGGATATTCTCTAGACATCAGAACGACATAAAATCATCTCATTTGTATTCTCACACAGTTCACACATGTGCAGCACTGTGAAAACACTCATTACTACATGTCTGAGTAGAACTGATATAGTCACTCATAATTTAAAAGAACGAGACTAGTCAAACCTTGTTTTCATAGTAGATATGCATCAAAAGAACAAGTGCTCAAAATGTACATAAAGAAAACTAAGCAATAATACAAAAATACTTATTTATTCAGAGAATTCCTGTTCAAACTTGACTATGAAAACAAAATTTCATACATATTAACACAAACATATTAAGTGCAATTAGAAAGAAATTCCAAGGTTGGGGTGTTTTTTCTGTTGTTGTTCCTAAAATTCTCCAGGAATTTTTACTGACTTTTTTTTCTTAAGTAAAAAAAACCAGTAGGTATCAATTCAGGCTTATTACCATAGACATTTGAAAATATCACATTAGGATCAAGTTTACTTTACATCACTTTTTCAGGATATTCAGAGCTGTGGCTCGAAGGAAGGAGTAATCAAATCCTTCCTAAACACTGAGTCATATACCTTCACTATAATTTATCTGCCCAAATAGACATATATCTAAGCAGAAATCAGCTTCATGTTTTCACCTGCTAGCCTGTCTTCTGTACAGCACAGAGCCTCTCCTTGGTTTGAGACTTCAACTTAAGGAAGCTGGTTCTACTATGCCTCGACAGGCAAAGCACTTACTGTTACTGCACCTGGCATCGCCCAAAGCATTTATATTTGGAAGATCATACTCCAGGTGAGTGCTGACACAAAAACCCAAAATGATAACACAAAGGACTACATTTTGCTGATGTGCCACACTTACAGCTCTCTGCGTGAAGGAAGTGGACTCTAAGCTATTTCATTGATTACATATGCAAAGAAATTACAACCATCGTTATACATTTTTTTTCCAAGGGTGGTCTAACCCAGTATATTTCTGCTGTAAAACAATGTCACTTTGTCTTTAATTATAAGAGTTTAGATTAGGCAAGAACTTGAAAAGTAGCACCCTATCTCTTGCAAAAGTTGCCAAGTCCGTAATGACCACAAGGAGACAGGAAACTTATTTAAAATCCTAGCCCCATTTAATGTTTTCTTTGATAGTATCCATATGTGAAACTCACTGGCATCTGCACATAAATTACATTACACATTTCAACAACTTATTTCAGAAATCCTTGCTTTTCCTGCTGCCTAAGAGTTTATCTCCATTATCTTCTCTGAGATGTTACCTTAACATTTGCTTATCTACCCATTTCACACCAGGATCTATTAACCCTATTGCTCACTAAGCAGCTTGGTTTCATATAAAAACAACCACACCCTTAGCCATGAAATAATGCCTTTGGAATTCTTTTCCTGTCAAGATTTTTCTGTTCAGATTACACAAGTTCTATTTTAATTCTGTGCTAATATGACTCATTTTCACATTCCACCGAGTAAATGAAAATGCTACCCATATATCTCATTTTTCAACATTTTTCACCAACCTGAAATCAGCTTGTGAAGATGGCAAGGAAAACTCAGTGTTTGTCTGGATAGCAGCTGTGAAGGACTGCTGTTTAACTTCCTGCCAGCACCCCACAGCAATAGTGAAGGTGGATGCTGGCATTGGCATAGTGACATAGTAGTACCAGCTCCAGATACCTGTAAATAAAAAGAACATTTGTACACACTCATCAGTCACAGCACACACTTAGTACTTGACATTTTTATGTCCTTAAGATTTTGGGCCAAACCTCCCACCTTACATCCTGGTATTTTTGTTGATGAAAGAAAAATAATTTCACTGACACACATAGGAGCAATCACATGTAACCACCATGGATTCAGTACTGTTTACTTACAAATGCAACTTTCCTCTATCTGCTGATGTCTTTACCTATAAATAAATCATCCATAAGTGGGGTGTTATTAATGCAACTTAACATGATTGTACTGTCGCTGCCCAAGAACTGCATCAGATGTGAAATCTAACAGCACCTTTAGATACACACACAAAAAGATTAAAATTGAACTCTTTTAACCCTGGATCAACCACCTTACGGTTTTGTCTTAACTGTATTACTCACATAGAATAAGATCTTTTCTTTGTGTTCTGGACAACATCAAACTGATAGGCAAGTTCTAACGAAAAACACCAGTGCTTGTGAATTGGACCTGGCAATCCAAGATACATGATGTGCCAACCAAGCAGTGAGAAATCAAAGCTTAGAATCAGATGGGATATTGCCTAAATCAATGATTTGATCGTGATAATCCGGGAGCTGCTAAAACAGGATTAGAGAGTCTATTAGAAGGTAAAAAGATTTTAAGTCTTATAATTATGGGAACGCAGTGTGGAAGACCAGGAGTACAGTATAGGATGACTGTATCTATGAACATGTTTGGATAAACTGGAGGATGTTTTAGGACAGCATACTTTTCATTGATCTAAATGTTGCTTAGGTTTTCTGTTTGTCCCTTAAGCGTCATAGTCAAGTACTCATTTATGGTCACAAATACAGGTACTACACCATACTAATAGGTTAATTACTCCTGGAAATAGTGTAGCATGAGTTACAACCTGCTGAATCATGTGCAAATAACTGTAGCTGTGGCAACTGTGGAAACAGACAAACTTTGGTTATTTTAAGAGAACGTTAATACTTGTTCTTTTGCAATAATATTCTGATCAGGGCTATGGAACACTATCAAAAGGAAAATAATGAAAAAAAACAATCCAGCGGAGGCCCCAAGACTTAGAGGAAAGGAAATGAACAACTGCAGCAAAGGACGCCTGGGTTTCCTACCTTAATGACCACAGGAGGTCAAGCTGTCCAAAGGAAGGACAAGCAAAAAAATCTTTTTTGCTTAGCCTCAACAAATTTTCCACCTACTATTTAGTATGACAAAACAACACTGTTTGTGAAGTCTTGTAAGAGGCAGATAAAGCCTCTGTCTCCTATATGCACTAGCAACCACTTACTCTCCTTCACTCCACTCCACTTTTGGCAACATCCAGTACTACCATCAAAAGCCTTTTGTTTGTATTGTCAGGTGGACATATATTACTCCTGTAATCTTCCTAACCTCCCATCAGCATGTGAGCAGAAGGAACTTACTTGCTCCAAACATATCAGGTACAAAGAGGGTAACTCTTTTGCCAAATTCCCTCCACAACCTTTTTTTTTAAATTAACTTACCAAAGCTACAAATGATCCAAGGCAAGTAAATGCCACCTTGAGAGACAGAAGTCACCCAGGACAGAAATAATTGATTATTTTGAAATACTGAACTCCTGATGTAGAGAGTTTCATTGATATAAACCGTGCTAGATGCCCAAACCTGCAAACATTGAAGTTAATAGCAGCTTTCCAATTGACTTAAGTGCATACAAAAGAAGGCCTATAGGTAGTCTACAATACCTCACTTTGTGCAGCATCTGTTATATACAAAGCATTACAAAATGCTCCATGCAGTTACGTTAACTGTAAAACCTTAAGAGTTAAGTAACATCAGAGGAAGAGTGACAATTTGAGGAATCATAATGGAAAAACAGTAATGAGTTTTCAACTGAGTTCTGAAACAAGCATGAAAGTCAAAAGGCAGTCACATAAAACTCTTCCAGACGGCAGGAGGTGTGAAGGAGAAGGCTCTCACAACAGTGGGGAGATTGTCTAAAAGGAAAGGGTGTCAGTCTGTGCTACGCAAACAGAGGGCGCAGAGAGTAAGAAACAAGTTCAGCAAGACAGGCTGGAGAAAGCAAGACCATAGAGTTTTTTAAAAACACAAGGGCAGTTTGAACGGAACGTCAAAATGAATGGGGAATCAGTTTAGTAGTCCAGAGAGAAGAACAGCATGTACTGCAGTCAGAAATTTACATGAATTAGCAACAAACATATGCTATTCAGAGCTGGAGCAAACCTTGCAAAAGGGTGAAGGTACAAAAGACATGGAAAGTTAGCTTTTCTTGGTATGTGTTTTCAGATTATCTAAATTAGGATTTCCCGAAGAAAAGAAAAGCAACTAACATGCAAATCCTTGCCTTTTTCCAAGTCCCTTATATTTTGCAGGCATCACAGAGACAATGCAACCTCTGGATACTCCCAGAACAAGATCCAAGATTTATACTGCCTTTACACGCCTAACTGGGGGTCAATCCATTTCCTGCAGGGCTTTTAGATGCCTTCTGCACTCATACTCCAGAACTGTGTAGGGTAATTATATATTTATCCTACTGCTGTTCTGTCTTGAACAATTGAAATCACATGCGCTGGCATTACAAGTTAAGTTCTCTCTACAGTGCATTCACTGATTGGTGACTGAAATCGTCTGTACGTAGGCAACAGTTCTCTACAGCAAGCATCATGAAGTAGTTTCAAACACAGTCTAACTCTTACCTTCTGTCTTTTCCTCTCACTACTGGTAAGACTGTCTTGCAGCCTGGCCCTTCTCCCATAACTTCACTTCCTTTCTTCAAGTTTCTTCAGGTCAGTGGACTTTGTTTTGTTTTTCTTCACCTGTAACCTCAGATCTGTCCCAGGGCACAGATTTGGATTACAAACTCCACTCTACTTTTCCCTTCTCTGCCCTTCCTCTGGCTACCCTCTGCTTTCCAGTGGCTACCTTGGAGACAGCACGACCTCTAGGGTAAGAGAAAACTGTGCAGCTGAAACGGGGAGACAGCTTTCTTTACCAAAACCAGCATTTTGTAGCACAAAAACATTTTCAGACTAAGCAAAGACACCTTGGGAAGAACAAGAGATTAGGCTGGGGTTAGTCCATGGGAAAAATAGAGGAAGAGCACCCCAGTCCTATTATTTGTAATGCTTATACCCTCACCTTACAACCAGACTTAATTTAAAAGCAACGCGATTCCTACACATAATTATTTTAGGCAATTATAATACTTTCAAAATATTTTCTCTATAGGTAATTTTGAAAATAATTTAAAAAAAAAAATTTTTTTTCACTTCTGCAAAGCAAACCTATCATGTCATAACTGCACAAACCATGCAAAAACAATCACCTGTTCTATGAGGTATAACCGGGAAACATGCCATGCAGAATTTAGGACTACATTTAACACGGGTAGGAAACTACAATCTATTTATAATTGTGCAAAAGAACAATTTAAAGGCCATTTCTTTCTTCTACTTGGAATAGTAATGATGAATGATGTAATTACTTCCTAGAACTTTTAGTGCATTTAGCTATCTTTGAAACCATTAAAATTGTTTGAGTCCTATGGAGTCCATTATAACTAAAGAAACACCTGAGAGTCAGTATCTGTTAATGCCAGATGCAAGAACATTAGGAGTATTTTTACTTATTAGGATATTTTCCCTCAAATAGTTTGCACTGACATAAATATAAACACCACAAAACAGAGATTATGTCCATGATTTACTAAAAACCACAAAACTCAACTACCTCTAGGGAAAAAGAGAGATAGCTCCACACAGCGTTTGATATACAAAGTAAGAGCTAGTGCTAATACATAAAACTACAGCTAAGTAAGCAGCTATGCCAAAACTACTATTTGGCTGGAGCACCAGGATTAAGAAGCCTCCAGCTTTCTGAAACTGTTTGTAACTTGTAGGGATCTTTGATCTCATCTGAAAGCCAGAATTTCCCACAGAGCACCCTCACATTCACGCCAGAGCATTAGTTCAACACTGGCTCAGAGGGGTGAGTAGCATGTGATGAGCTGTCAACTCCCATGCTGTAGTTCCAGATATATGTTGGAGATCAATCAACACAAGTACTGGACTCTTTTCTTTTGCCTTGTGAAAAGTGAGAGGAGCAAAAACAAAAGCAACTGTTGTTGCTGTTCGCTACGGAGCAGCAGCAGTGGTTTCTCTCGTGCTGTATTTCCTCTCAATAACAGAATATACCTTCTTGCTGAAATCAGAGACGGCAAAACAAGACCCAGGACTACATAATGGTAGAGTAAGTGCACAAAAAGCAAGCTACTGGAGCACAATGCCTACTACCTTTAAAGAAACCAAGCAACCCTGGCATCATGACATCAAAATTAGCATAAATAATTGTGTGTGTTGCATAGATCCGTAAGCTGAATCTTCCACACTCTTGGCAATTCCATCTTGGGGACAGGCGGAAGGAAAACTGTAATGACAGCACTGCAGTAGGTGCTCTGGCTGTTTCTCTTCAGTTCAGTGAAGTTCAGCACAAAACTTTGCCATTGTCACAAGGCTCCTAAAGGAGCCAGCTTTAACTCTGCATTTGGTTCTTCCCCGTTCACTTCACACTTTTTACTCAGCACTTCGTTTGCACAGTGAAGCTAAAATGAGTCATTTCCTCTCTACTGGCCTTTCCATCAAAGATCTCTTACAGTACTTTGTGCTTTCACATAGTTCTTAGGAAAAGAAATATACTGAGTTAGCCTTTGGAAAATTAAACAAAAAAAAAAAACAAAAAAACAAAAAAGCCCAAAACAAACAAAGCTTTAGGCTGACACATGAATTACCAACATAAACTGACCCACTGCAACAACCACAAGGATTTAAACAAAAGCCCCTTCTGTTTTCCATGGGGCGAAATGGCTGACTTTGGGTGACTAAGCTCCAGTGCTATCATTAACAATATGGTACACTGATATCATTCTCAACACTCCATCAACAGCATTTTAAAAATTGTTTTCCCCACAACTAGTTTTTTTCTTTATTCAAGTACAAATTTTTAATGTTTTTTTTCAAACTAGAGTGACAAAACTACGTTAATGAGGAAATAATTCTTTCACAATGCAGCCTTTTCAACTCGCTAATTGGTCTAAGAAAGTATCAATTTTAAGTGACCTATGTCAATTTATACTGCCTGAATTTTTTTCCAAGGTTTATATTTCTAGAAATTCACATAAGCATCCTTCTTCCTCTTAATATTTCAGACTACATAGCCACCACTGAGGGACAGACAAGCAACAATTCATTGGCAACATTTAAGTGTGGATTAAACTAATTAAACAATGATGGCAGAGCTGTTCTCCTAGTCTGAAGTCAAGAGCACTCCTTCTTTCTTGATGCCAAGTCAGGGAAGTATTATTGTCCAAGTGAGCTCAGCAGCTCATCATGGCAGTTTTCCATATTTCAACAGCAGAGACAGGGCTTGAAACAGGCTTCACATATGGCCAAAAATAACCAGACATTTCCATGCAAATGGATTAACTGATGGTTCTCAAACCAAGGAGGCTTTCATTCTTTTTTTCCCCCTCAAGAATAAACTTGCCTCTTTAAAGGTAAACAGAAGAAAGATTTTTTTTCCCCCCAGAAACACCTAATTTTAACCTTTCTATGCTGTTTTCACCAGAACTACTTACACTAAAAAATACTGACCCTGTTTGACAGATTATCTCAAAACTCACAGGAGCACGACATACTTTGTATTATTACATGTAGAACTGCCTTAAAAGCTTCCTTGTCTGTGCAGACAGAGGTTTAGACAATAAAGTATAACCAACACAGAAGAAAAAGGCTTGCTTGCTTGCGTGCTTACTGTTGCACAAGGTATGATCTACCAAGGCTAAAAAAACCACCAAAGACCAGTTTTTCAGGGCACCGACCTGATATTCTTCATCTATTCCATATATTTAGGGAATTAGATATAACACAATGACTGCTTCTAATCATTGCCATCCTGAGCTATGCTTGGACTGGAGAACTAAAACTGGAAGTTAATTACCTACCAAGGCCTGAAGTTGTCAAGAGCCTGTTAAGGTACTTCATCTACAAAAAATGTTTAACTGCAGAATGATTACAACAAAGTCAATTTATGACTAGTGAAGTCTAGGTTTGGAAGAAGTAAAAGGAATAAAATCACAGAAAAAAGTAAGTACCAGTAACACAGTGAAATGTAGATGCCTTGAGTTCTTACTTTAGTTATTGTGAGGCCTCAACTAGGTAACTTTTCCACAGAATGACATGGAGATTACAGATAGACATGTAGGTGCTGTTAAGGTTAGGAACTTGGTTCTTTCAAAAATCATATATTTACAAAGCTGTATTTCTAATTATAAAGTTATTAAAAATAATTTGCCACAGAAAATATATTTTACCTTCTCGAAGCTGGACTGGTTCTGCTGAGTTTTCACCACTCATTAACACAACAAAGCCTGCAGCTGTTCGGACTGAGGCTTGCCACGTTGACAAGGCAACGGGTGGTTCTTGGCATGGGAAAAGAGCTCTGTTGTTTATTGGCGATCCCATCGTATACACACATGGCCTAGATGGAAGGAAAAGAGATTGAAAGTGGAGTTACAGTAAGAAAGACTGAATTAAGTTTTCTGTCAAAAATCAAACCTACTGTTGTACTGAGGTGGGTTTTTTTTAACCTCAGCTTTGTAGGTTTCAAACCTGTATGACACGAACCAATCAAAAGTATGATCTAGTTCATTTAAGACAAGATGAAGGCAAGCAAGATTACCACAATAATTTTTACATAAACTAGAAAAGAGTAACTTCAGTCTTTCCCCTCTCTTGCTTCTGCATGAGTCTTTCAGCCTCATACAATAGCTCTCAGCTTGACCTGTAAGGCCAAACAAAGAAGGCTTCTGAGTATCTTCTGAAGATGCTATCGCAGGGCTTCACCAACACCTGTGACACCTCCCTATTGTCATCACAGTAGTGCTTTCATTATCAGTAATCCCATCTCTCTGTACAACTGGCAGCTCATCCAAACTCAGAGCAGCAGATCTAGCCTTAAGCCTTCCTTAGCCCAAGCCTCAATACACCTTGACATTTTTACATTTCTTCTTGCAGTAAGGTAATGCACATTAGCTCACATTCCTTTCAGGATTTCAACACAGGGCATATAATGAGAAGAACGCATGGCTTCCCTATCAGCCTCAGCCTCCTTCTTTCTTTTCACACAGCAATCTTCCTTGTAGTACTGTTCTTTTTGCAGTTTACTAACCCTCTCCTAGGCAGTTTCTTCATCGAGTGTCCCTTTCCAATTTCAGCTGCAATATTTCATGTCAGCCAATCTCTTGTTAGCAGCTTAGCCACAACTGCCAAGGTAACACCACCTTTCATTAACTCCTTCTAGCTTGCTATTGCTGGTGCACAGATGTAATAATTCTTGTTTTACTTCTTTTGTTGCATTTTGCAGTTTTATATTAATTCCTAGTACTTGCATAACACCACCCCTTAGCTTAAAAAAGCTAAGTTTTCAAATATAAATTATATAAACCACAGTCAGTAGGTTTTTCCAGCTAAAGATTGAAAATCTTGAAAGCACCACTTCACTGCACTGAGTTTTTAAAAACCTACGATATTTAAAGCCAATATCTTGGGAGCACAACATTTTGTGAATGCTTGAGGCTAAAAATATTCTGATCAGTATCTTTCATCACTTGGGTTTAAAAATCACCAAAACACTTGGAAAACAGGAGTCAAGTTGTTAGAGCAAAACCTATTTTGCAATGGCCAAGATCTGAGCATCTTGCTTACTCCCCTCCAAACAGCTCCTCCATACAAATTATTCCTTCCCTAAAGCCAACTCTGAACTACACTGAGGGAAAGAACTTGGAGATACTGACAGCCACAGATGAAAAGTATTCTGAAGCTATTTTTGCCCTCTTGTCAAAAATGCTATCTGTGCTATTGGATCCAGGGCTGCCCATGGCACAATCAAGCTAGTGTGGCTTAACTAATGCAGGCCAGCTGATCTTTCAGTAAAACAGGGTGGGAAAGTGCAGTTTAAGTAGGCCTATTGTTGATGTAGACAAACAGAAAAAGAAAATAATCTGCCTTCCCTTGCCATGCATCACAGTGAATAGACTAGGACATAGATATCCAGTGAAGCTCAACAGATAGCTGCAGTGGCAACAAAGTCAACTGGTTATCTTTTACCCTGCAAAACACTGCACAGCTAAATGTAAAAGACCACTAATCTGTACAAATCTTTAATTAGCTTTAATTTCTTCGGCATTAATCTCCTAAAACTGCAACTGTAACCAACTCTGATAGTCATAAAATAATTGGGTTTTGTCCCAGAAAAAGAAACAGTGCATGGCAGTGTGTTCACAAGAAAAAGGAAGAGCTTGCTTTTTCACCTCCTAGGAGGTTCTGGTTCCTCCTTATAATGCTAGCCAAGAGATGCCGGACATATTATTTACCCTAAAACATGTGTGAGCTGGGAGGGGATGGGGAGGAAAGGATGGTTCCTCATTCATGAAAACTTGATCAAAATACACAGGATTACAAAAAGAGCTCCTAGTAGAGTTTATAGGAATGACAGGAAAAGTGGGATTAACAACTTCTGATACATGTATTTTACCAATGATGTACCATGCATTTGCAAAGGCTGTTTTGCTGCGTGCCATTGGAACAATCCAGTCTTAAAGCAATAGAGGGGATTTCCATATCCAGAAGAAATTTTAGAGGGAAATGCCACAACGAAAATGGGCTGGCAGAACAGCATGGAGCACAACGTTGCAATGCTGTGTCAAATACGACACAAACATAACACGGAACAGAGACTACTGAGACCATTAATGTTACTTCTCTCGCAGAGAGCACTTTTTACTTGCAGACCATAAAGTTTTTTATGAATAATGTCAATACCATTCTGCAGATGAGGAAAATTAAATACCATGAACAGATTTTCATAGTGCTGGTGTTCACGCAGCACCTACAGGCTTAGTTTCAAGCCTCCCAGTCTAATAGCTTTCATATTGGACTAGGAAGCCTCTCATTATGAGAAATAATACATATTACATAATTAACTTTTTTCCCTAAAACATTTTAATGCTACAATAGATACACAAGCAGGTCACAAGTCTCTACAATTAAGGCCTAAGTAGAAAGGGAATTAGAAAAGCGGAGAAAGACTGGTCAAGTACATAATTTTTTCTTCAAAACTAAGCCTGCTTTCTGCTCCTCACCCATTAAATACCATTTTTGTCCAGGTATACTTATTAACTTAATTATTTCAAACCAAAATGTATTCAAATATGTTAAGTCTGCTAAGAAAAGAGTAATGAAGCACACAAGTTCTAAATTTCGAGAGGAAACTATCAGAACAACAACTACATCAGCTTGTAATTAGATATTCATATATTCACAGCAAGATCACCTGGAGACTTGACTGAGACGTCAGCTAACATTGAACAGTCTCCTGTTCTGCTTTAAGAGGTGCGTTTCTAAGGTGAACTCATGATTTTTTCTTCATCTTTTCTTCTTTCACTGGAATTTTTAATCTATTTTCTTGTTACCCTAAAATATACCTCCATAGATTTTTTTTGCTTCCCTTGACAAATCATGTTTCACTTTGCTAACTTTTTATACTTCATTTACAGTAGTAATTTCTTTTTACAACATTGGAAATAGTGCAGTGTTACTTTAGAACACCCACTGCAGCTGACAGTTTTCTTTATTCTGGGTCAGACAGCACAACTCCAGCACGTAAGAAGACCAGAAACATGATTCTTACCATGATACAGATGAGATTTTTCACCTGATCCAGAAAAAGAAAATTATTAGTAACCAAGGTATATCAAAGAATAGCAACGACAGATAATTAGTTTTAGAATGCTTTTGTCAATTGATACAAAATTTGCCTTTTTGTCATTCAGCCCTACCACTGCTAGCAATAAATTTCACAGTTCCTTTCCTTTTTCCTGCTATCTATTCTTTCCATCTCTCTTCTTTTACTTTTAATGGTCTTGTAATGTTCAAATCATCTATTTCAGTAATATGTTGTTGTGGGAAAGTAATGGAAGATCAGTGAGAAGTGTCGTAAACACACTCAAGTGACTTGCACCTGGGCTGTCAAAAAACACATATATTGCACCAATCCTTTTTTAGTCTTGTGTGCTTGACAAGTAGAACATCTGCACTTAGATAACACAGGCCTGTGATGGACTCAGAGACAGCTTATCGAACATGCTTGAGATGCCTGCCCTGCTTTGGAAAAGATCAAAGCACAGTGGAAAACTATGCCTGCGTGAATCCCTGAAATACAGGCGAGAACAGCAGGTGCGGACTCCTTCTCTCTCTCGCTCTCTCTCTCTTACAAGCAAGGACTCTCTCTCTCACAAGGACTCTCTCTAGCAAGGACCAAGCTCTGCAGTGCTTGCGTTCCCGCTTGCGTGCCTCTGCCCGGGTGCTGCTTCAGAGATCCCCTGGTTTGCAAGACATCGAGATTAAATTTGCTGTTTGCATTTCACACGTGGTTTTGTGGTTGTTCCTGCATCCTGTGTCAGCTCACGCAGTTGTTTATGCCAGCCATAATCTTTGCCACCACAGGTCGGAAGAGGTAAGGAAACTGAATACAGCAAAAGTAAGATAAGCAGAGAATTCAGACTATTTGTCTAATTATCTGTTACACTGGAAAAAGAACTACCTAGAAAACAGAAA
This sequence comes from Burhinus bistriatus, assembly GCA_013397275.1. NCBI lineage: Eukaryota > Metazoa > Chordata > Aves > Charadriiformes > Burhinidae > Burhinus > Burhinus bistriatus. The sequence continues at coordinate 17,794 of VYXH01002682.1, forward strand.
ATACATCTCTGGTCACTCTTCTGGCCAACTTTATGACTAATAATTCCCAGTGATCAACAATCCAGGCTACTGCAGAGATACCACTAGCTGTGGTATCGTTTGGTTTTGCTCCAAGAGGAGACTGTGGGCTGCCTGTTCAACAATCTCTCAGAGCCAAGGATTCTGAGGAAAAATTGATTCATGGAACCCTAACTCATCAGTATTCCACGTATTTTTGTAACATAATAAAAACAGTTCAAACCAGCTCTTGGCAGATCTTCCTCTCCCATGTAAGCGTATCAATTATAGTAACAAATTAGGCTACTACCTTGTCCTGGTTCCGGCAGGGATAGGGTTAATTTTCTGGCCCGGGACACAGGTATTCTATCCCATGTGAGGCCATGCCCAGTCCGTAGGGGGGAGCTGGCCGGGGGAGGGGGAGGAAGTTGCGGTTTGGGAGGGGGCTGGGGCTGCCCCGGGGTCCGGTCGGTGAAGTAACCGTGTGTGTACATTCCTCCGTCAGCGTTGTTGTTGTTGTTGTTGTTGTTCTCCTTCTCCCGTGGCTGTTGTGTTAAACTGCCTTTATCTCAACCCATGAGTTTTGCCTTTTTCTTCTGATTTTCCCCCACTGCCGTGGGGGTTGAGCGAGCAACCGCCTGGTTCTTTGCTGCTGGCTGAGGCCAAACCACGACATACCTTAAAGCTAGTAACAAATGTTCAGTTGATACTCTGTTCTCCGAACAGGAATCTGCAGGTCTTCTTTGAGATACCTGCCATCAAACACCTGAATCACATCCTAAGGCTCATCCATGTCCACCTGCTTTGGTTACTGTCTGAAGTTTTCTCAAGGAAAATGCCCAGCTCAGTAACTCTGTATCTTTCCTGTATCTGAAAAAAATACATTCCCTGTTTCTTGGAGGGTTGTCCCCATGTAAAGATGTAACGTGGCAACCTCCTGCAACTACAAGGCCACTCCCTGTAAAACCACTGGTGTTTGCAGCTGTTTCTTACTCTAAGTTACAGTGTCATTTCCACAAAGCAGCAGGATTTCCCAGCACCTAAACCACACCAACTTTTTTGTTCTGCCTGTGCTGGTTTTGGCTGGTACAGAGTTAATTTTCTTCATAGTAGCTAGTATGGGGCTATGTTTTGGATTTGTGCTGAGAACAGTGTTGATAATACAGGGATGTTTTAGCTACTGCTGAGCAATGCTTACACAGCATCAAGGCCTTTTCTGCTCCTCACATCACCCCGACAGGGGTGCACAAAAAGTTGGGAGGGGACACAGCTGGGACAGCTGACCCCAACTGACCAAAGGGATATCCCATACCATATGATGTCGTGATCCATATATAAAGCTGGGGGAAGAAGAAGGAAGAGGGGAGACCTTCAGAGTGATGGCATTTGTCTTCCCAAGTAACCATCATGCATGATGGAGCCCTGCTTTCCTGGGCATGGGAACACCTGCCTGCCAACTGGAAGTAGTGAATGAACTCCTTGTTTTGCTTTGCTTGCATGCATGGTTTTTGCTCAACTTATTAAACTGTCTTTATCTCAACCCACGAGTTTTCTCACTTTTAGCCTTTTGATTCTGTTCCCCCATCCCAAATGGGGGGAGTGAGCGAGCAGCTTGTGGTGTTTAGTTGCCAGCTCAGGTTAAACCATGACACTGCCTTATTGATTTACATATCTGCAAGGTGCCAATGATTGTCATCAGATTTCAACAGAGCAGGTTCTTTTGATCTTTCTGTTGAATACAACACCAGTCACTAACTACCCATACCTTTCTCAAGCCATTCTCCAATTTAAAAGTACTAAATACGATTATGGGATGAGTGATTCAACTGACTTTTCCAGTAACTTTTGCTACTCTGATGCTGATTTTCCAACAGCTGGATAGCTACATTTCTAAACTGATACTTCACTGTAAATTTCTTGGACTTTTGCCCACTAGTTTGTGGTCCACATCAGGTATATCAATCCTGCTTCTTCTAGACATAGTACATGCACAATCTCCTGTTCAAAAGTTTTATCTTTTGGTACAGCCATCACTGGGAAGCAAGGATAATAAGGTTAAGACAGGGCATACCTTTTTCATCCAAAGTAAATCAATTTAATACTTATTGTGCTCCCACTTCGCCTCTAACAATAAGGACTTTTTCACTTGCTTTGACCTGTATTTTTGGCAGAGGCAATACGCTTAACAGCTTCTTCAATGTTGTTATAAGAAAGTTTCCTAAATTAAGTCACACATCTGACCAATCCCTTAGTTATTCCATTCCCTGTACAACTCTTAATACTACTTCTGTAACACCTCAGGAAGTTATCACCTGACTGTGTTTAAACAAAACTTAATTTCATAGCCATGGTTCCTGTTTAAATGGTAGTAAAGATTGGAAATAACTGATTATTGGCAGAGAAAACAGGAGATTTCCTAATTGTTCTATTCCCACAGCAGTGTACAAAAAAATAGCACCCCTTGTAAGCCTCTGTCTTTAAAAACAGAAGACAGTTTTCCTGTGGATATGAACTATGATACAGCTGGACTTTCTCAGCCCTGTTCTGAAATCAAACGTTGCTTTGGTTCCTTGGCTCTCCGTCCAGTTCACAGACACACAAGTGCTGGTTTGACTCTTCATTCCTCCAATCACTGGCTCTTTAATCTTCTGTGTTTTCACCTCCCTTTTAGATTTGAAAATTATAATACTTAGACTTATTGTTTATATGGATAATGGTATTTTCATAATACTATTTCATTCTCTGCCTCCTCTGATCTAGTATGGTCCTCTCATGGGCACATTTTAGTGAAGCAACTTGCTGTTTGTAGTCCTTCTTCCTGAAGGAGTACCATCAGCCTTGCTCCTTGTACTCCGGTATGCAGTGCCTCTGTGAGTGCCCAGCACTTCCTTCCTCTGTCCTGTGCTGTGGGCACCCATGTACTCCACCTATATCTGAGTATCATTTGTCCTGCCAGGCCATGAAACTTGCTATAACTCTGAAAAAGTATTAAGTTCACTATATAAAGCCCGTTTCTCAAGGTCTTCCTTTTTAGTTAGGACAACTAATTCAGAGGAGCTATTTTAAATTTTTTAGAAATATTTGTTCATTGACATCCACATTTCCAGAAATACCCAATCAGTTAATTTTCTACTCAAGGTCTGCCTACTTTTTATTTGGTTTATTTTTATTTTACTTCTCCATTCTATTCCTGATACCATTTGTTTTTCCTTAGAAATCACTGCATCAGACATGAATAATCCAACAAACTTCAGACTGCTCCATTAATTACTCAATTATAAATATTCAGCACTGGGAACAAAATTACACAAAATAACAGGAGGGAATCCCCCACAGCTGATGATAACCGCTTAGGATTTGTCTGACTTGCCTGGATTCTGGAGCATCTTATTCTCCCAATCCTTGCCCATGAAGAAAAACAAGCTCTTTATTCCATTCCTGCATTTCCAGCATCGAAGAGCACAGAATGATGTTAACTCATGCCACTGAAAAATAAACATCTATTTTCATGACACATTTTCCTAATTTTCAGCTTGAAAATGTGAAAACCTGACTCATTTTTCCAATTTCTACCCTGGAAAAAATTTGCTTTGAATATATCAAATATATCATGAAAATTCAATGGATGCCTCAGACTCCATAAAGGCTATAGATACGCGGTTACATTGGGACAAATCTGAATTACTAGTGAAACAGGTTAACTCTACCTTCCAAACTAACCTCAGTAGCATATTCCAAACAACTCCTATAAGGCATTCCCTTCCCTCTGGCTTATTTGCAGTTAGATTAGCCCCCTAATACACCCTGTTACCCAGCTGTACACACACCTCTGTTGTCATACGAGTGGTGGACGGAATCAGCATCCAGGTTTAGAGAGGTTGAGTGTCTCTTTCAGCAAGCATATTTTGGTAGGTTTCTTCCTCATTCCTTTTTAACTCCCTCTCCTTGCTTCTTTTCATTAGTGCCAAGTAACTCTGTGGTTGACTCTGTACTGTTAATGCACTTTGGAGACAGAAAATACAAACATAAAGCATTATGCTGAATTTCAAGGGTAATCAGAAAGACTTCAGACTAAGCAGGGAGAAGCTGTGTGATCCAGCCTGGAAATCAGTACAATTACCCTCTTTTCTTTGCAAGCCTACTGCAAACGTATTCTAAGTATGGCCTAAAATACCCAGATATGTGAGTGTGATTGGGGAATGACTGGTAGCCAATATCCAGACAATATCCACTGAAAATTGCGAGCTCACCACAGCCAAATGCAATTCTTCACCCTTAAGTACCAATCACTAAGGTCACAAAGAACAATTTTGCAACCTTTAGACGGTCATTTGACCTCTGTAGGACATAAAGACGATAGACTTAAACAACTCTAAATCAAGACTTCGAAGACTTATTGGAAAGCAATCCTTCCTTGCACATGCAAAATGGTGACATTTTGCTTCTCCAGCAGTCTCTAGATAAACCAAAACAATTTCATAGTTCTTGCAAACTGTTCCGAAACTTAAGGAAATTGCATATACTGAAATGTATTAAATGCTACTTTTTGATTTTTAGTAAATAATATTGTTGTGACTGACACTAGAAACACAGTGTTTACAACTACACAAAACATTTTTTTCTAGGTTATATTTCCATATACAGAAAGTTCATAAACATGGACTTCTATGAGTAACCTCCTGGAAATCAGAGATCACTGCTCAAGAATTCACTTCCAGCTTCAAGCTTTAGCTAAATATTCAAGAAACATGCTTAGCATGTTCCCACTACCTTGAATATTTACAAAAAATCTGAAGTTTAGAATATTTATGAAAATTTCAGTCTCTTTCAAAAGGGAATATCATCTATGAAGTAAATGTTAGAATAGTAAAAAATGAAACATTTCAATGTTGCTATGTGTACTTTTATACAGTTTTTATTTAGTCCTTACTGTATGCAACGTACTACGTAACACAGTGTGACCGTGCCAAAGTGCCAAAGAAGAGTGTGACTTCCTAACAGCTTATCTTCAGAAGCACCCAAATTTATGAACAACTTTTGTCACCAATGCATCTGAACAATTGCAACTACTTTCTTGAACATGATTTGCATTTCAAAACATATGTGTCTTAAGGAGAGGCAGGCTTGAAACAACCAGTTTCAAAAAAGGTAAAATCTCTCTTTTTTATCTGCAGACAAAAAATAATGAGGAATTGTGCCAGTCTCCATGCCAGTGAGATCCAGACTGACACGGACTCCTGACACGAGTCCACAGAACAGATCACAATAGGTTCATCAGAACTTTTCTACTAGTTTTTTGCTGTTTCAGCAGAATCAGTAACATCAAATTATTTAAACAGGAAACCAAGGTCTGTTGTCTGTTTTACTCCTATGTTAGGTACCACCTCTTTGGATATTCTCCTAATCACTATCTACCTCGGGTGCTTCAGCTGAACATTACAGAAATGCAAGATTATTTATAACAAATGAGGAACCATGCAGTTCAGTGATGTCTGTGATACAGTTGAACACTGCATCTGAAAAGAAGCATTTAACTACAGAAGGTATGCTAGCATTAGCAATTCTACCAAATTGTACACTTATGTTTGCTGTATTCACCTTCATAGCTTTCATAAAGACAAAAATATTTCCTGAATCCTTTAAAAAATACACTGATATTTTAACCTAATAAAGATAATAAACTCAACAGGTACAAAATATTTTTTAAAGGTAACACATATAAATTGGTCAAATAAATATCAAGATATCATAATAATATTTTTAAGGAGATCATTTCATGTCTTTCAGTGTTTTCCACTTTGGAAAATTAGCACAAGGTTCACTCTTTCTAGAGCATTTCCCCAAAACGGCTCCATCATCCTGTCACAGCTTCTAAAAATACACTTTTTCTGTAGCATTCACATGAAAATCATACATTCCAAGTAATTCAACCCATCTCCTTTACTTCCCAGAATTTCTCCATTTCTGTATATCTGATATCTACAGCTCAACCTGAAAAAATAAATTGCCTGACCTATTCATGTACCTATTCATGTATGCCAAGGCAAATAATGCCCAGGTAGCTGACAGGATTAGGACCCAGTACTGAAAGGTTTCAGTGTCACGGAATGTCTTTCATTGATGTCTTTCATATTAAAGTTACTCTTTCATTCCTAATCCCACAATAAGGAAATGAGTTCCATTCCAGTTGCTCATTAATATCAACAAAACCATTAACTAACTTAGGACAGCACTGGAAGTGGGAATAAGTAGGGCAGAAAAACAGGTGGGAGAAATCTCCCATTAGAGGTGAATTCGTGAGGCTGTTTGCTAGGAAAATTATCCCTTTAATTTCAACCCAAATGTGTTTAATCCTTTTCTTAAACAGTAGAGAGATGGAATCTCAGGATATTTTAATGAATAAGGATTCTTAACAATGATCACGAGAAAGCATTTAATTCGAAATACGCCAGTAGCCATGCTGACTCAACACTGCTACATACTCCTAAGAGTTAGGTGAAACTGATTAAACACCTTGATGGGCTGGCAAAAAGTTTCTCCTTCCCAGTAATGAAAGATGTTTTATACACATTATTCCCTCCACAAAGTAATTACTATAGAGTCTCAAATAAGTTTTTATTTTAAATCATTCTATAATTCTTAATATTAGTAAGAATACTTCAAATAAAATTATGATTTTGTTAAAATTGGAACATTACCTTCGTCGTTTGAAACTCCAGTGCTGTATTGTGCTAGTAAACAACTGAACTGCTCTTTGTTCATGATAAATATACAACAAACATTATAATCAACTTTTTTTTTCTATTTTAGTAATTATATTATTGAACACTGTTAAAAGTTAGTGCCAATTTTAAGAACTGATATAGTCCTTGTAAGTATAACTTTTGGAGAGACAAAAAAGTGTGTATATTTATACATGTATGTATGTATGTGCATACCCGCATATACTCACACACATACTCTACTCCTCTGTTTTGCCCCCTTTCTAACACTTTCGCATAAAGGCCCCAAAAAGCATGTTACGACAAAAAACATGTTCTAAGGCTAAAGAAAACCTTCCGTCTTGATAATTAATGTATTTTCTAGTATCAAAAGCCTGAACACAGAAATGCTGAAATTCCACATGTGCAGTTCGTCTACTAAAACCAAAAGTGTGTCCTGCTGTGCTAACGTGAGGTTTGCATACACATACCTCAACTTGCCTAAACTCATCGCACAAAGCTTTGTTTTAACTGATTTTTTATGCATTATAATACATCATTGTTTAAAAGAAATAAAATGGAAGTCTTTATAAAATAGCGTATAGGTTAAATTTCAAAACATTGTACTAGTGTTAAATTAGAGGAAACATATTGGAAGTGGCCGCACAATGCTTGTACTTTGTTATTTGCTTGACTTTGCTTCAGGGTTAGAACCATAGATTATCGACTCCTCTGGGAAAGGATTTGACATCTGCCTAAAACAGCACCATACCCATAATTTGGAACAATTTAAAGAATTCCCCTATGAGAATATAATGTAATAGTACTTCCTCCATATATTATATAAATGGGCTTTATTTTTAGAAAGGGAAGGAAAAATATGACAGCATTTTGTACATCACATACAGAATTCAATTTTAAAAGTGTAGCAAGAAGGATTCTAATGACTGTGATATGAAAACTTGCTTTCTGACAGGCATCAGTTTCTGAAATACTTTGCAAAAGACTGAAAATAAACCAGCTTGAGACTATTTGCTACCATCAGGCTGCCTGACCCACGTGAAGCCATCTTTTCCTGGTTCATTACCGATTCATAAAATTCCATGTGTTTGTGTACAACTGCCATGAAATGTCTCTAAAGTAAGAATAATGCTTTGCAGTGAAAGGGAAAGAGAGTCAAAACTAAAAGACATTAGTGATTTAGATGCTCAATAGAAACCTTCAAATGCTCAAAACACAGACAACACACAGAGGAGGAGTCCTATACCAGCTGAGCCTCAAAGTCTTTAGTAAGGGGCAGGTAGACACGGACACATTGTGTGATTGCAGGCAATGGCCCTACCTTTGCCTGCAGTCAAAACTCAGAATTTTCATAACTAAAGATACTATATTGAGTTAAATTTCCTAAACTCATACCAAAAATAACTCCCTGGGGATTGAGGAAGGGAGGGGAAAGGGGAAGAGGTAATGAACGTGACTGAGACATTTCTGGACTTGACACTGACGACGGTTTAGCAGTAGAATTACCTAACTACCAGATGTACAATTAAAAGGCCTCATTTTCTGCCCTAATGTGGATGCCAGTGAGAAGACTCTTAATTTCTCTTAGCCTAACTGAAATTAAAGGTAACCATCCATCTCTAGTTTGGGAATGTAAAATACATATTCAATTAGATCAAAATTCTTCATCTTCCAACTTTGTTCCTGTTTTTTAGTTATTATAAAGAACTAACAGCCATTAAAATCCAGCTTTGAACATTACAGTAGAACAATAACAGTTGTAGAAGTCCGGAGTGGATTTTTGCTTCCCTCCTATAAACAGCTTATCTTGAATATTTCTGTATAGCACTGTGTACCTTCACAAATGCTAGATAAAATGCCAATTCTTCTTGCAGTTTCAGTTTGCAGTTCATTTGCTATCATCAATGTACTTTACATAACAGATGAAGGAGATTTTAAAAGCTGATTATGACACACTAAACAGGAAAAGATTGCATCACTAAACTTATTACAATATTGATAAAAGACTTGTTGTGAAGCAATTCTATTAAATATTATGTATACTGATCTTTATGCTGTATGATCAGCTGTGTAAGCCAGGAGGGAAAAAGAACACAAATTTTTGAAGTGAAAATAACCTCTCACGCAAACCTTCTCTTCCACTAAGTGATAATTCCCTATTCCCTGCACACATTTATTCCAATACACAACAATTATTTACTATCACTCAGAATGAGCAAACGCAGTCACTTAGACAGGCCTGAGGTCTGCGAAGTACATTGGAGTTTCCTGAGAAGACAGTTTGTCTGTTCTCCTACAGGACAGCAACAGGATTCAAACCAAGCATGAAGTGAAAACAGTGGAAGAGAACGTTCATCATCTTCACACAGTTGCTCAGCATTACACAATTCTACATTCGTGCACCCACGTTTAAAACACAGCTATGTGTGCAAAGCTTTCAGCCGATAGTTACATACCTGCCACTCTGGTCTGTAGTCCATGCAACAGATCTTCCCTCCGGTTTTGTTTTGTACCATATTCTTATTGCATGAGGGAAGTCTGTGGGAGTCTGAATTCCTGATTTCCTTATCTCCAAGCTCCAAGTGCCAGTAGTAAACAGCAGCTCTCCACAGCCAGGTGCCTGGCTGCAGCAAGTAAAATAGTGTAGCTGTTCCTTCCAGCGATCAGCAGGTAAAGTCACAAGTTCATGTACAACCTGATTCCTGAGATTTTCCAGCTCCTTTGAAACATCAGTTAGCTTGGCAGACCTTGTGAATTTTTCAATGCCTGACACAGCAGCAACATCTACCTCCTCGACCTTTAGCACAGATAAATCACAGCAGTCCAATACCAGCAGAAAATCCTTGTTCCCATGATTCTCTATGTCACAGCAGTTCTTTGAACTAGAAATCCCAGAAGCCTGTTCCTTGTTGCTATGGTTACCATTTTTAGCAGAAGTATCTTCTTCACCTTTACCACAGACAGCAAAATCATTATACTCCGCTTTAGATGAACGGGCACTCATATTTGTAACAGGAACGTGGCAGGGTTCAGATGCCCTCATTTTACAGGTTTCATCAAACTGTGACTGGCAGCCTTCTTTGCCAGTACTGCTGGTTTTCCTGTACTGGCTCCCAGTCTCAAAGAATAAAACTATGATGCCTTCAATAACTTTACTTTTAAAATCCACATCCAAGTCCAATATATAGTGCTTTACAAGCATGTGGCTAGTGTTGGCCATTAAGGGCAAGTCATCCTTCATGGGGTCTAGCTGTGTCTCCATGTTCCAGCCTCTTGTTTCTTACATATGATGTCTCCATAAAAAGCAAGGATATTCAGCCTCCCAGTGCCAAAAATAATTTTGATTAATATTACAGTATTGAAAATAATTGCAGTTCCTCCACTTCTTGCATTCTATTAAAAAACAAACAAACAAACAAAAAAACAAAAAAAACCTCAGATAATCATTTCATAACTGTTTCTGAAATGCACTAAATCTAAAAGTTAAAGTCCAGTTGCCTTTATTACAAATAGTACAGCTGAAGGGTGATTGTGTCTCCACAGAATGGCATGAAGCTAGTTGCTTCAGGATTTGCTGTCTAGAACCACTGGCTTTATTTTTCAGAGAAGATCTCAAGTGAAAATATTTCTAAACAGCTTTTATAAACAGAAGGAAACAAACTTTACTATAGGCCTCCTACTGACTCTCTTCACCCACAATAATAATTTAGAAAAGATACATGGTTATGTAACATCTAATTTAATTTATTACCGCATTGTTTGTTTTTAAGGTTGCTGTATTAATGCATTACCTCAGAAGATAGTGATCATTTTTCTACTGTCATTCTAAGTAACAAGAGTAAGCTTAAATCACCTCATATGTCTAAAGTTTTAAAGTAATAATTTAATATATACAATGCATCTCCTGGGATTAATATACTTTTCACATTACAACGGCTCTCATATCAGCATTTCTAGTAAATTACAAGAAAATGAGCTAATTTACTATAAGTGCATTCCAAGTATTCCTTTGAGATTGCTCATTAAGATTTTTCAGATTTACAGTTAAATACTTAAGGTATATGATTACATCTTAATAGCTGGAAACCCATTAACACTCAGGATAACAGCATTTTACAGAAAACAAAAGGTCTTCTCACTCAAAAATATGCAAATACCTATAAAAGCAAGAAAATATTAAAATGCATCAGCATACAATTCTATGACTTGTTGCAACAGCAGGCAGAAGTTCATCACAGAAGTTTAACTGTCATGCATTCTCTGTTTTGCTATGAGCACTGAGCTAAAGTTACGCACTTTTAGCTCACAACTCCTTTTTGTCTACTTTCTAGACTAGAAATAGAAATCAGAGGCAGAAGCAACTGTTAGGACGTGCAGCTCTCTCTCTGCCAGTCTCTCTCTGCCAGTTCAGTGACACTTTCACGATAGGCAGCCAAGTCTGGTTTTAAGCGCCTGAAGTGAACAGATACTCCCTTGTGACATTGTTTCGCAGTTTCACAGCCTCATCACAGACTTCAGTGTCCAAAGTCTGTTTTTGTGGAGTTCTCAAAGTCAGCACAGAGGAGAACCCAGACTGCCCCAAGACCAGCTATTTCTTTTGCAGGAATCCAGGGCGTGCTATTAAGGTAGCATCAGTAAGTGAAAGACTTGGGCCAAGGAATTCTCTATGCTCTTCCCTGAACTACCTTCACACAAAGCACACAAAACGAAGCAAGTATCTCCCTTCTTTGATGGCTTTCTACCAGTCAGAAACAGTTCTTGCAAGGAAGACTTTGAAGACAAGCCGAGAAGAATCTTTCTTTCACTTTTATATTAATCCTGCACTTTGGCAAAATATCAGGGCACCAAGCTCACTTCAGAAGGCCCTCTTTCACTGAAATATCCCAGTAAATTCAGAATAATTTGACAATTGCCTGCAAGAGACACCCACTGCACCTTTTGAACTGCTTCCAGTAGATATTCCTCTATTCTGTTTGAGTTTTCCCAAGTTTTTTCTGAATTTAATCACCTTCTTGTTCATCATAAGAGTTTACTATTTCAAGTCCTTTCAAACTTCACATATTTGCAAGAAAACACTTTGCATCTTGCACTGCCTTAACTGATGTGGGCATCTCTGTACTTTCAGAATTCAACCTTCTTATCAGGATCCAAAAGCAGATTCGTGAGCTCCTGCAGAATCCCAGTGATTTCAGTGTGGCTTTGCAAAGATTACTTATCTTTGCAGAGATATGTGCAATGTTGATCTGTGTCTTGCCAGTTTGACTTTAAAAAAAAAAAACAAAAAAGGAAGGTGAAGAATTAAGTGTCCCGAAATGCATACGAGGCCCTAATTTCATCATAGTGATTGCTTTCTACTTAATTTAAAGAAGCCTGGAAAATAGAACAGAAGTGGAACTGAAGCATTCGGGAAGACCTGTAAGAAAGACTGAGGGAAGATTCAGCAAACCTCAGCTTGGTGAATAAGCAATGTCTATAAATAGCACACAGCCGTTACAATTATGTCCTTGTCTTGACATCTAACTGGAAATATCAGTAGAGCAACCAAAGGTTCTAAAGGCTGCGACATAAGCAGTGCATCTACGACGACTGTGTGCAGCGCTGTGGCCTGAACTTGATGTTATCCGGATTTTTTTCTGACTACCACAGCCTTGTGACTTCTGGCAGGTTTGCTGAGTCCTGGTGGTAGACAAAAGAAATAAAGTGACTTGGTGGGGAAAAAAAACAACACCAAACCGGCATTCAAGAATCCCTGTTTTGCACAAATACTTAGATTTCCTCATTTAAAAACTAGGTCTAAAGTAATGCTGATACATTTTATAAAATGTGAATACTATACTAACAATAGATATTTGTGCTATACTACCAGTAAGTGTTTATATCCCTGATTTTATGTTTTCGATTTGGAAGATGTGATCTATTTCTTATCTGAAAAGTATTGAGATAATTACACTAACTTACATTAAATTCTCAGCTACCATGTTAAGAAGCACCTCTGAACACCTTAAAATAAATAGTAAAGCTGCAGTTCAATGCCTACAAAACTACATTTATTTTGTATTTGAAGGACTGTCAGATTTATTTAACATTAATTAACAGGGCAGATTAAAAGGTGAGAAATAGTGCCATACAAGTAAAATCAATCCAAATTTTTAAAACCCCACAATTAATTGAAGCATTATCAAAAAATTAAGTTCTATAAATATAAATCCTCTTCAAAACTATTAATACCAAAACATTCAATCCATGACAGTCGAGAGACAACTGAAAACAAAGGTCATTGAGACTAAAAAACACGCAGAGTGGACATTCATTTACTACAGCTGAAAGTTTCAGATCAACACTTCTGTTAGTGGAGATGACACATTTGATCATGTTTACAAATACAGCAACAGACAAGAGGAACACTCTTGCAGACAAGTAACAACTATTACTGCATACACTCTGACACTGAATTTTTTCAGCTGTAACACTGTGTCTCTTTAATCCTGTCTCAAATCACCTTAACTTTAGTTACCTTGGCTTTCAAAAATGGTAGGTAACCTCTCTATCTACAAGCACTAGTAAGTGAATTTAAATAGCTGTCTTCAGGTGTCTTGGCTTCTGAACCTCTGCAGAATTTTTTAATTAAATTAAAGGAGCCTACAGAACATTAGAACTGTGCAAAAAAGAAGCTGATATGCTACTCTATTTTGACAGTGTTGGGGACTCACTCATTCAAATAAGTTCGTATTTTTGTACTGTACTTTGATAATTTCATACTGATACTGAACTAGCAAAAAGCTCTGTCTTCTGTGCAAAGCATGCTTCTGTCACAAATGATAATTTTACTTCTCCACTAAAGAACTCACCCTGGAATTTGCATCCTACAAAGTGAGGTGGTGTCTCAAGTAATTTGACATAGCCCTATTCCTCCTAAGCAGGAAATAAACAGAATTTATGCACTACAGTTTTAAGACAGGGTAATTGTGCATGTTTTTCATTTAAATGTTAATTTTGTAATAATTTCACTGATTTTAGCTTTTAAAAAGTAGGAGTTACATTTTGAAGGTACAGCAAGCTCCACTAATCAGCTGTGGAGTTTCTAAATATAGAGACTTCAGATGGTATAAGCTGCAACAATAGATTTGAAAACTATATGAAGAAGAACACTGAGGAAGTCCAAGGAAATATATGACCATGAATTTATTTGTCAGTCTTCAGATACACATCCTCAGTGTGAATTTCTGTCTACACGATGTTAATTTAAGGTCTGATACTTCATAGCGTACCTGCTTCTAGCTAAACCAAACATATTTGCTAACAGCTTTACCATTTGGTTTTTTAATATCCAACTGTAAACATACATACACTGAATTTAGAGGAGGAAAAAATACGTACACAAACAAAAAGACTGATTTTTTAACAAATATCATTTCTATACTATCTGTTCTATGTCTGGAGCCTCCAAAGAGTTACTGCTCACTAAATAACATGCCAAAAATCCACTGTTAACAGAATATAAATGATAAACTAAATTACTTCCTTTCCCTGTTCTCTAGTGTTTCATGGTCACGTACAGCAGCAATGTTTGTTTTAGGCAGTTTTGTACTACTGTATAGTTCTACAGATTAAGAAATATCAGAAATATACTAGAAAACAAAAAAAAAATTTTAAAAAATTCAATTTTAGAGGTTAGCTTAAAACTATTTTTGGTTATATCTGTAGAATTTCAGTTCCAGTAACTCAGAAGTATCTATTTCTACAATATAAATAAGTGGCCAAAAGTAATTCTCTGCTTTATGGGCAAAAAATGAGACATTCAAAAATGTTCTTTTATATCTATTTTTAAAGAAAAATAGAGTCTAAAGACAGAGCTCTTTATACAGAAACATTTAGCTGTACAAAATAATGTTAGATATTAGTAGAACGCTCCTTCTACATCACTCTCTGGGGTTCCACAGTATTGACAAGACATGGGACTCTCAGCTTTTGCCCACTTCTATTCATATTTGCCCAAATTAACTGTGCACACTTGTCTAGTTTGCTTTGTTTAAAACCTCAGGTTCATAACCTGACTCTAAATATTTGCACTGCTCTAAATACACATCCAATACTCATTAAAAGCAATAATTTTCAAATACATGCAGGGAGCTATTTAAAATGTATCCTATATGTGTGAACTATAATTTTGGCAGGTTACCCTTCCCTCACATCATAAGGTATTTTCATCAGCCAGCTGTGTTGTTTGTACCCCATTTGGCCTTTCTTACCCATGTCATTCAAACCTGAGATTTATTTAAAATATTCTCAAAGCATATCTTTTTGTTTGTTTGTTTGCTATATTTTTTTGTGCCTCCACTATTGTATACATACCTCATGTATCTGATACATTAATTATATCATCTGGAAGAGTCCTCAGTGGAAGAATCTAGTTCTTTCCCTTTTTTAAATACCCCTGCAGAGGGAATTGTTCAGTTTCACTAGTTAGGGTGATCCATTTTTTCATAATATTTAACTAAATATTCTTTCCTGTAAACATTTTTTTCCCCTCTAAGCTTCACCGAGGTCACGTTTCCTTAAGTTTGGATAAAGAGGACCTAGTTATACTGTAGAAGCACTCATTTGCTTCTCACCCCTTCTAACCCCCAGCCCTCTTGGAGGTCACTCTTCCACTAATCTCCACTAGTCTCCAATCACTAAACACACCAGTTCAAAAATAGGCAGATTATTAAAATAAAGTTTAAATTGTGCTCTGAGTCAAAATAGTTCATTTTGCCCCTAGTAAACTAAGAACATTTACGTGGCCTGGTCATTCAACAGATCCAATGGGGCAGCAGAGGCCCAGCAAGAAAGACAATAAATACTTGTATTGCTAAACCTAGAAGTGGTGTTTCTTTGTAACCTCAGCCTTTAAATCTTAGTGTTTGCTCTATTGCACCTGAGCCAGTATCACTATAACCACAAAACAATTCCCTAAGCTTTTCCCAATTTTTTATTTGCACACTGAATTTCTCTTTCTGTAATACTTTGTACTTACTGCTATTGAATTTCAACTTAATGATTTCAATGCATTTTTAAAAATCACTTAGATCCTGAACTCCAAAGCACTTGTAACATCTCCAGACTGACCCCAGCCAATCACTCAACCCGTGTAAGCATAAAACACGGGAGGGTGTGTATTCACAACAAAATTAAATCAATCTTAGCCTGAGATGCCACAATGGGAAATGTATCTCTCTTCCTCAAATTTCTGCACAGCTTTCCTTTCTATGAAGCTACACAAGTGCAGAGGACAACTCAAGGGAAGAGGTAGGCACATGCAGCTGGGGAACGCAGAATATGGTCACCCTTCGGGAGACAGTTCAGACTGGGATAGACTTAAACCCAGCATGAGGCCATATCCAAATTTAACAAAAGTTGAGCAAAACCCAGGACAGACTCATCTACATTTAAGTATGTTGAAATAAATTTAAAATGCTCTCAGAGTTAAAAATTAAATCACTGGTGAATGCTGAAGTTGGTATTGAGAGTTTTGTTTGGTGGGTTTTTAAAGTACAAACAAATTAAAGAAAATTAAAAATTAAATTCAAAAGAAAATTAAAGTTAACACAGGACACAACAGTCCTTCCAAAAGCAAAGCGAAGCATCTATTAATTCTTCATTATCTAACAGCTCAGTTGTTTAGTAAGAGAAAGCAATCTATTAACAAGCCTCTACCCCATGTTTTTTTCCACTAAATATTCATAAGCTGATTGCCTAACAATCCACTTAGCTTACCTCGATCCTCTGGAAAGAAGCTAAGTTTAAAACAAGTCTATTGAAAAATTGCAATTTTACTGACAGAGCCACTAACATGGCTAGAGGGCTGAAGCCCACAGAGGTTAGGAGGAGAGGCTGATGGCACTGGCTCTGGTCAGCCCTGGGATGAAGCAGTTAAGGAAGAATACCTGCTACACTCCAGTACCTAAAAGAGTTATGTACAGAACATGCAGCCACACTCTTCTTACAGGGGCACAGAGAAAAGACAAGGAAAAAGATATTATGCTGTCTTGCAAATACAACTACATTCCATATTATACTGCATCACATAGAGCTAACTTTTTTAAAAATACAGAAAATTGTCTTTTTTATATTCTGCAGAGCTGCTTTTTTGTTGTTGTTGAACTGAAACACTAAATGAAAAGGTAAGGAGCAAATAAAAAATAAGAACAGAAATACATCATTTTAAGAATCAGTATACCAAAATATACTCCCAGGAAACAGTGTTCTTTACGTTTTCAACAGAAGTCTAGAACGTAGCTGAAATAACAAGAGGACAAACAAAATATTCCTCTGGTGCTCCAGGGTCAAGTTAACCAGAAATATGCAAGATAGATTAAAGTTTAGAAGTAGTCAGACTACATCACTGTTTCTAAACTTGCTGGTTTATTTCCACACAGAGTTTAGCTTTAATATGTATTTCATTGCTACAGTATTAGGGTAATCTTCCATGTAGTATGCAGAATGGCTACTTAAAATGTTGACTGTAAGAATGAAGATGCCTAAACAATATTGTTTAGATGCCTAAACAATATTGTCTATATTGATTGTTTTTAAAAGAAAAATTCCTTAAGAATCTTTTTAAAGGCATCTTAAGACATCTTCTGCAAACTACACAACAGATTTTCAGAAGGTATACAGTCTACAGAAATAATACCTAGTGCTTTTAACAGAGATCAGCCACTAAATGTCTTCTTAGGAAGGGAGGGATGGGAAAAGGGGAGAGATCAACAGAAGCCCAAATGTATAATGAACTCTACTTACTCCCTCCAATGACTCTAAAGAGCTCTGAAACAGAATTACAAAGCTAATACTATTACAGAAAAGACGGAGGGGGAAATCGTCCTTAAAACTTACATCACTTGTTACTTCTGTAATAAATTAAGACAAATCTAAGACAAAAAATCTTCAATTCACTCTAATGTATCTTTTAAAAAAATCATTACATACATACATTTTACGGATGGAAGTAGAGAAGCACTGAGCTTCTTTCAGACAGAGAATACAAAATAAAACCTGCAAGATGAACAGGAAAGAACTTTACCAAAAGTTAATAATTTTTAAAAGCTTTTCAGATCATTAAGTGCTTGTGTTTGAATCCTGGAACTTCACTTGACTATGGGAACTCTTGTATTTATAATCTTTCGACTATAACACATTATGGTAAGAAAGAAAAAATAACATTAGTGTTAGGTTACTTTCTATTTTAGGTTACTTTCTATTTTTCTTTTCTTTAAGCCAGCTTACACAAAAATGCTCATCTTCAGTCACAGAACTTCATAATATTCACTGAACTAAACTGAAAGGACTTTAAAGCAAGATTAGTTAAGTTTTCTGCCACGTACATAAAATACGCATACAAAACATTTGTTAAAATTATACACAGTACCACTTTCAAACTGTGCTTTTATTATTTTCTTTGCAGATACTAATTTACCCTAACTGAAAAGGTTTTCCGTAATTATATTCCAGAGGACTAAGTGTGCCCTCTTGTGTGTGGGTAATGTTACACCACTATGCATTAAATTAGTTGGGTACATATGCAATAAAATTCTGTCTTTAAAATGATATTATAACTGATTAGAAAATACAAATAACATACATTGCCTTTAAACTATTCTTCTTACAACTTCAGACTCACATCAGACCAAAGTCTATCGAAGATAAGTATAACCAGTGCTAACACAATGTATTTTCCACATTTTTTTAAAAAGCAAATATTAATAGAGCTGCAAAGCAGTTGTGCTTTTTAATCCTATTTTATTTACATCTCCTTTATTAACAAGAAATTTAACGTTAAAGTCATGCATTTTTGGAAAGCACACAGCATCTGCCATACAGAAAAACAGTATAAAGCTACACAGAATTTGGAACAATCTAGTAGAAATACTTTAAGGCATATATATGATAGACTAAGAGCTAGAAAGTTGATTTAGACATTCCATTTGGGCCCAAAGCCATGATATTTAAGAATTAACTTGACATGAGATGGACGGATGCGTTGTCTTCAACAGGACTGCTAATTTTACGACATTAAAATACATGGATAAATAGCTGCATTCGAGACAAGATGGATATCTACTCCTCCTTCAGGCTGTGCGTGGCTTATCAAATACTGGATCTCAACCACCCTGGGAGAATGTATCAGGTTTATCCAAGAAGAAAAGACAGGAATGAACTGTTTATTTGGTCACTTAAATAGACAAGAAAAAAAAGTAAAAGATCAAGGCACTTAATGACTATACACCCAACCTCTGTAGCAATGAAACATGACATAGGAATCACATTAAAGGTAATCAGAAATCAATTCAAGTGGGAAAAAAAAAAAAAAGACTAGAAAAAATTGATAAAGGAAGGATACACTTCAACAAAAGAGGATAAAAATTACTGTAGAATGTAATACCAGAGCTAAAAGGTAATTTATTTATTTTTTAATTTCTTAAAAGGACCATTGTGAAAACCTGTAACTGAAGAGGACAAAAAATTTACATGTATTTGTTGCATTTATTCAAATACTAGCATCTGTCACTTTGTTTTCAATCAGTACTGCTATTGCAACAACATTGTAAAAAACATGCTGTTTGAAGTTTAGCATCCATAAAGAGACTGTCCCTCATTGGTCAACCATGACTAAATCAGCAAGATGAGACAGAAAGTATGTGTGCCCTAATAGAAGCAAAAAATTGTAATGACAGGTACAAGAGACAGGTGAGAAGAAAAAAGAAAAAAAAAGTGACAGAAGTGTAGCTGTGCAACAATCAAACATGCCTGTAAACCCCATTCTCTCCTCTTTATATGAACGGTGATGTCTTTTTATAAATATGTGATAATTTGGGAAGTTTAACAGAACAGGCTGTAAATAATTATTTAATTTACCATTTGCTTCCAACTGCATTTGATTAAATGCAGTTTCTACATTTTCTTCCATCAAGTCTTCCCAAAAATGTACAAAAATCATAATATAATTATCCCACCAACATGTTTTCTACTGCAAGTACTAAAATACAGTTTATCAAAATCCTAAGCAAAATCAACAGGAGCTGCAGCGTTACACAAATTTGCCAGTCAAGCCTAGGCAAGATTCTTCCCTACTTTTTTCCTGACTAATTGAATACAGATTCAGATGAAGTGTAACAAACTTGACTCCAAAATAGTGTATGATCATGGCACTAATTCAGACTAGCAGTTGTCATTCAACGTTTTCCTCACTTTCACAGGGAGAAGGAGTTGGAGTATGAAAAACAGAAAGAGAAATGGGGCTTTTGTTTTAAACAAAAAGAACTGCCTATGCCAACTACACAGAAATGGAAAGTCTCGCCTATATGTTCATACCTCATGTATTTTTTGAACACTGAGGTAATGTATGTTGTGTTGTTAGTAAAGTGGTTTAGATATCTCTAAAGTGTTTTCCAGACAATCAAAAGCCATTGGCATGCATTCTGCCACACAAATGTCCAGCTATCTAATACACTCTTATAACTGAACTTCTATTCATTCCACGTTTCCTTTTAACAGGTTAAGAATAAATTGTAATAACGGTGTTCATATAATACAAGAAACATACTACCTTGACTGCTTGAAGCAATATCCTTGCTGTACACCTTGGAAGTTCTCTGTACACATCCGAACTTTGTATATGCAAATAGTACATCTTTTACTACTGCTTCCTAAATATGCTGTTCTGCGTCAGTATTCCTTGGATTTGATATGACAAGTTCCTCACTACCTTATGCACATAGCAAGGTACTGTCATCATAGAGAAGATAGTAGAGCCATTATTTCTGATATCTTTTTTAAGATACTTCTCTTATGCAACACTGTCTTCTGTAATATTTTTTGCTATATTCTGTCCATAATATGAGTATCTGGTTTTCATTTTTTTGAAAGCAATGCACTTCACCTTTAGAAAAGCAGGTTTGCCAGCTGGATTCTAAGCATCAGGACAAATTAGGAACTGTAATGCTACCACAAACTCTTGATGATCATTTACAAGCTGTTTCATGTCATACTTCTTCTACACACAAAGATGGAACAAATTACCAGTATATTTTTAAAATAGACCTCACATTCCATGCAGCTTCCTGATGAAATGTACTTTATAAGTTATAAAAACATAAGGCAAGCTAATTGTGTGGTTATATGTTTTAATATTTTAGAAGACAGATGTTTGCAAAAGAATAAACAATAAGAGCAGATGGTGGCCTACATGAATAGAGGCACTCTTGATCATCTTTGCATAATACAGTTGCATAAAAGGCACAAAAAATGGAAAACAGGGGAGAACTGATCCTTCATGGAATTATGTTTGTATAACATTGCTTTTCCACTTAATACAGAAAGCATCAGCCTGAATTAGAATCATATGCTTCTGAAAGCAAACCTGAGAAAAGAGCTTCCAGGCAAAATAAAACACAGTTTCAAAGCAGACAAGATAAGAGAATAAACTTCCAATGTTTCTTTGTGGCAAGAAATATACAGTAATGCACAGTTTTGTTTGTTACAGTTAAAAGGAAAATTACATAAAGAGACCAGAGAGGGGAAGCGCTTGGACACGAAGTTACATCCTACAGGGGAAACTGGAGAAGCAAAAAAAGGTGCATCTGAAGTACCCTAGGAATATGCCTATTACAAATAGTAAACTAAGAAAGTGAGAATAACTGTTATACAAGGTAGTGTAGTTAAACCTGTAAATAGCCTATTAAAAACTAGAATGATCAATTATGATACTTGATACTGATGTTCCATTATTCCAGGAAGCTGTTATTTTCCATTGCTAACAACCAACTATTCCAGCTAATTCTACCCTAACACTAATAATCCACAAGAGAAAAATCAGAAAACCATCTGAACTTGTTGGGAGGTCCAGGGCAGGCGCTAGTAGGTGGAAGCAAATGAAAGGCTTAGAAACTTCAAAAAAAAAGCCTCAAAAAACAGAAGATACATGGTCATTAGCAATGACTCCATAATATAGTGGCATAAGCCAGAAATGTACTATCCAGAATGCACTGTATCATCTACTGTCTTTCCAAGCACACACTGTATTTGATTGCTCTCCTGCTAGATCAGCCAGTGACGGACTGTCTTACATTGTTAATACACAACAGTGAAAGGCAGAGGCAAAATGCAGTCATCTAAGATATGTCTTCATCGCAAAATGTAGGACTATGCCAAACGTTCTTTTGTAAGCATACACAAAATACCTCTTGTTTCAAGTGTAGTTGTTTCCTTTCATGCTTTTCCAAAATCTCAGAAAATAAAAATGAATGAAAGAGAGGGCTGTATGAGGGAAGATCAAGAGAACTGATACCCAACCAAAAAGGGCAGTTACAACTCTGCATTTGATGTCTGCCAAGCCCTGGAAAAGTCCCAACTTAAAGCTGTTCCAAAAATTTAAATACGTTAACTGGTTAATGCCTTAAAAACCATACTAATATTTTATACCCTGCAAAATCAGAGTTGCACAAACTTATTCACACACAAATGCATACAAGCGGCAGGCATTAATCCCCAAGGCAGAGGCCATTTCCATCTCAGCTTTTCTGTTTTTCAGATCATACACAAACTCATTCCCTGCACCACTAGCCAATTAAAGCAATTAAATAGAAATTAACACAAATCGAGTTTCCTAGAAAACTGAGGACGGTCAGACAAACCCTACCAATTTATGCTAGCTCTGTTTGAAGATATTTCTCCCAGCTGCCAGTTCTGCCAGAATCATACCTTTGAACAACAGTCAACAGAGATAGGTATCTCCATGCACAGTCACACCAGCCCATAGCCCAGCACATGTAGCCAACCTGGTTAATTTAAGCTAATATTCTGGGCTGCAAGCAAGGATCTCTGAAGCACAGACACCAACTTGTTTGTATCATGTACTTACGATATTCTTCAAAAGGCATAAAAGTATTTCAGCACCACAGACTTTCCCTACATGCCACTGGCCAATATCCAGATACTACACATTTAAACAACACAAGCTTTTTATCCCCATGTAAGAGACAGTGCAAAATAAAGCCATGTTTGGTTTCTCTTCAACTTCAATTAAGCATGATTTGCTTCGTCCATACATAAAAGCTAACTC
Source organism: Burhinus bistriatus (assembly GCA_013397275.1). Taxonomy (NCBI): domain Eukaryota; kingdom Metazoa; phylum Chordata; class Aves; order Charadriiformes; family Burhinidae; genus Burhinus; species Burhinus bistriatus. Next base: position 40,612 of record VYXH01002682.1, read on the forward strand.
AATTGCTTTCAACGTGCAGGTGTTAGAATGGTAACCTACCATGCTCTTCACTTAGCATTTAAAGAAATTAAAAAATGAAAAAGAAAAAAAAAGTCAGTTAGATAAACACTCTCTTTAATAATTATAAGACATTTATAATTAATTCCCTTTAAACTGCTTTCAAGGAAGAATTTTTTCACACAAAGTGAGACACCAAAATCTTACCAAGAAATCATTTTTGAACATCAACATCAACAGTTAATTTACTCTTTAAATATCAAGTAATAGGCATACATAATTTTCAGTAATTACAAACTTATTTTTATTCCACACACTTAACACAAATAGCTAAGCCACCTTAAGCCTTTTTAAAGCAGGAATGAGTTCTTCTGTAGATGAAAGTGGGGCTTAAATAAACTAACAGAAGCATTTGCTACTGTTAAACTACTGTAAACAAATCCATACAAAAGAGGTTGCAGACCTCACTCTGCGTCACAAGAAAACCAGCACACATCGTAATGAGGCTTTGATGTAAAAGTTAATTCAATTGGTAATATCCCTTGACGAAGCAATTGGTGCCTTTCCAGAACCCTTCTTTTAAGTCTGGAAACTATAGAAATAATGAGCATAATGGAAGACCTTCTTTACCAGCTACAGGTTAGCAACAGTGGAATTTAATTCCCATGAGTTGAAATCACAGGTTATAGAATCATAGAATCACAGAATCATTTAGGTTGGAAAAGTCCCTTAAAATTACCAAGTCTGACTGTTAACCTAACACTACCAAGTTCATCACTAAACCATGTCCCTAAGCACTATGTCTACACGTCTTTTAAATACCTCCAGGGACAGAGATTCAATCACTTCCCTGGACAGCCTGTTCCAATGCTTGATAACACTTACAGGGAAGAAATTCTTCCTAACATCCAATCTAAATGTCTCGTGGTGCAACTTGAGGCCATTTCCTCTCATCCTATCGCTTGTTACTTGGGAGAAGAGACTGAC
>VYXH01002682.1:42281-76217 GCA_013397275.1 Burhinus bistriatus
TGACAGTCAAGATAGCAAGTCAAGATAGAAAACTCCTTTCTTTCAGCCAAAATAAGAAGGGAAACACCAAAAAAATCAAAGTCCCCTTCCGCCCCCAAAATACCTATTCCCAAAGAAAAACACATAATTAATGGAAGATTGAGACAGAAGCATAACTTACTATCAGTAAATAAGCTAAGAAGAGCATGCTGATATTCCCCATAAACTCTCTTTAGTCCATTGGCGGTTCCTTGTATTACAGTAGTGATGCAATAGCTGAAGTCATTAAACAGAGCCCAAATATATATAGCTAAACATGTTACAAGTCCCTGCCCATAAATCTACAATTACTATGTTTACAGAAACCTGCTTATGTAAGGATGGGTTTTAAGTTTTTTATTTTACAAAATGATTTTGAGGTGGACATGGTCCTGGGCAACCTGTTATACCTAACCCTGCTTCAGATGGAGCATTGGACTAGATGATCTTTAGCAGTCCCCTTCAACCTCAGTGATTCTGTGGAGATGCTGAACAGCACTGAAGAGGTGCAAAATTATCTTGGATATTTCCACTCAATACACACAAGGAACTGTGTCTGATTTTCAGGAGATTGAGCGTGCAAGTGAAAAGATATTCATACAAAGAAGCGTCCAAATCAAATCCATGCTGAAGTAGAATGCCTGTCAATGCAGCTGTCATTTATAAATACCGCCTACAATGTGAAAGAATGATTTCCTTAAGGCCAGAATCAGAAAAGCAGTCTTCTCTTTCCAATGTTAACAGTGGCAAGCCACCTCAGTCACTCAACTTGACCTTTGCAAAACTATGCATTATCCTGAGTAAAGGACCTAACACACAACTAAGCTGAAATCCTCAGATGAATTACAAAATACCGTTTATTTAAAGACATGAGTTTCACCTATACATTTCCAAGCATTAAAGAGGCCAGGGAGCAGAAAAGCTTGTTAATCAGTTTTGTGAAGCTTGCATAGAATTACATTTAAAGTTCTTTCAGGAAATTATACTTTAAACCAGAGTCCTACAAGAACAGCACCGATTCAAGCTGCCTAAGCAGTGTGAAAAAAGATGAACAGGTATTGCTGGCTGGACATCTCCTGCTGTTTGGCATTCTGATCGCTCTGCTGCTGACTACCCTCCAGCTGCAAAATTTTTCCCTCTGAAGGTGGTGAGCCACTGGAACAGGTTGTTCAGGGAAGCTGTGGAGGCCCCATCCCTGGAAGTGTTCAAGGCCAGGTTGGATGGGGCTTTGAGCAACCTGGTCTAGTGGAAGGTGTCCCCGCCCGTGGCAGGGGGTTTGGAACTAGATGATCTTTAGGATCCCTTCCAGCCCCAAACCATCCTGTGATTCCATGAAAAGGCAGGGACGGTAATTTTGGAACTCCCAGAAGCGCCTGGCACCGAGGCTCGGCCCGCCACCGGAGGTGGGAAACGCTGCGGGAGAAGTCAGTGGGCCCAGCAGAGCGCGGCTCGGCCCTTCACGGGCCACCCGGCTCCNCCCTGGGCGCCACGAAACGTCTTTGAAATTATCTTTTGAAATTGGTTTTTTTTTTCGAAAATTTTGAAATAACACTCATTAAATTCCCAGTCCGCAGGTGTCCAGGCTGCGTGGCAAAGCTAGCGTAAGGAGCGGGGGAGGAGGGAATGGAAACGTCCCCACAGCTTGCCTGGCATCAGGAGGATAATTAAATATTCATTAGAATAGGGATGCAAACCTGACACTTTGCAATGTCAGTGCCTTAACCACAGCTTGGCAAAGTCACTTTCTCCTCCTTTTTAGCCGCATGAACATTTAATTATTTATGCACAGAGGAAAAGCGCTGAGAGGGGAAATTGTGAGAGTCTCCCCCGGAACTCCCTATTGCATTTTGTAGGGCATTTTCTAGGGAGGTGGGAAATCTGGATTCAGATCCTTGCTAACCAGGGAAATTTGCAAACGAGGCTGCCTCCTCCCAAGCAGATGCCGCTATCTTTGGATTATAAGGAAAGAAACACAGAGATCAACTGTTGTGCAGACCTTCTGTCCCTGCTGGACAGGGTATGCTAGGCAGGGAATTTGAGAATATAGTTTGGGAATCTTTCTGAGGATTTGGTTCAGTTTTGTGAATACCTGCCAGCAAGAAAAGGTCGGCATATCTACACAAAGCAGTGCGGCAATGAATTTTGGGCCCTGAAAGCAATCTATCTGCCTTATACTGCTTCAGTGGCAGGGTGAAGTAGCTTAGTCTCCACCGCTCGGTCAGCTGTAAAGTGCTGGTTCCAGATCTAGCTTGTGTGGTTCACAGGTAAGGACCTCTGCATCAGCTGCAGTGTGAACCTACTCAAAGCTGTCTTAAAGACTGACTGGCAGAAATTTAGGTAGCTGGAAGCACAAATCACAATTGAGCAGAAATTTTAAGGTTTTGGAGGCTCCCAACCGTTGGACTTGGGACCCTATATGGCATTTGGATGCCTACTTGCTGTTGTGAATCAACCCATGCAAATTTACTCAGAGCAGGTCTGACCAAGATGTTTTTTAAAGTGTCAAAAACTGCTAGAAATCTCAGTCTTTCCAAAATGATTGGAACATACTAGCACTAGTAGGAAGATATTAGAAAATATTTCTGACCCAGCCAGATCCACTACAAGGTCCTCCCTTTGAAGATCACAGCGGTGCTACCCATACGTAGGAAGGAGTTTCTGGCTCAGGCTATGTGCAGAAATCAAGGAAAGGCTGAGTCCAAAATCAGTGTACCACTTTGGATAGGCTTAAGTCTGTGCTCTGAAGCCAGATGAAAACAGTATTTGTAAGAGCTCTGTTTGAGAAGATCTGATGTATTTAAACCAGAGTGAATGACCATGAAAACACACATTACATCGCAAGTACTGGAAAAGCAATGCATTTGTTCCGATCAGGAATGCTGTAGCTTAAGCAAAAGCTCCACGACAGCAGCCTTAGTGGGGTTTTTTCTTTTCTGTGCACAATATTGGTCAAGTTTCCTACTGATGCAATAGTGATGTACAGAGCTCTTGAAATCAACTGCGCTTTGTTAACTGTTGACTGTTCTTGCTTTTACTTGCATATGTGGCAGCCTTTTCCAGTGACTGAGAGAATGCCTTGTTCTAGCCTAAAAAAATAAACCAGAATCTCATCATGAGTGTAAATCAACCTCTCTCCTGCTCCATATTTACCTCAACCTATTTATTTCTTGAAAGATGAGCTATTCTCTGACAAATAGCATTTCCTGTTGCTGTCCAAATGCATACAGCATGGCACATAATCATCATCCTTCCCATTTACAGTAAATCATTCTGGATTGCTATTGTCAAGTGAACAGTGGATAGCCTGATCTACGTGAATATTTAAGGCTTGCTTTATTTGGCCTTAAATGTGAGCAAAGTAGGTACCTGCTTCTGATTCCAGTAGTGAAGTTTATTTGCCATTAAAAAGAAAAGCTTAGTGTAAAAATATTACTAAAAATTCTAAAGATTACATAAAGGAATATTTTTGTAAGAGCTTATTTGGGCAATATTTCAGTACTATTAGTATTTTACACCTTTAACAATCAGGCTTAAGACAGGTTCTAAAAGTCAAACATACTGAAAGTAACTGCTAAATACTTTTTAAAATATTTTGTCACTAGTACTACATCAACTTTGTTTTGGTGTCAAACATGACGACAGTGGCAATTATTTGGAGCCATTGCTCTATAGAAGGAATACTTGAAACATGGAGAAGAGGGCAAAACTCAGTCTAACAAGTTGAGTCTAGACTGCTTATGATTCTCAAACTGTAATTACAAATCACCTTTCAATTCATGAACACAAAGAAATAACAGACGAGAAGATTGCATTCTGGAGTGACTAATTACTATGCCAGTTATCTAGTAACTAGTATTATCTGGTAACTAGTATTTCGTCCATCCTGTGGAGTCTAAGCAGATTAAAGCTTGTGAATAGATTCTCTTTTTCAATTGCATTACGGGGTTACGCTGTTCAAGAGCCATATGAGGCCATGTTAAAAATGGTCTCTTCTTTAGATCCACAAATAGCAACACTACATGTGAGTATGGTACTTTGTTGGCACAGCAGATTAAGCTGTTAAATGTTAGGTGAAGATTATATTTGACGATTGAAGTTGAAGATGCATCTGATTGAGGGCGTGCACAATTTTGGCCATCGTTTGAAACTGGATGTCGGCTCCTTTCAAACTCCTTTGAACATATGGCTTGCCTTGTGCTCTTAGTTGTTATGTTTGTGATGATAGTGCCTAAAACCAATTTGAGCTAAAAGCTGTACCAACACAGAGGAAGAAGCATCCTGTATTCCAGAGAGTTATCATCTAAAGAAACAAGAGACACACAGGATAGGGGAAGAGAGTTTAACAGAGTCAGCATGAAGGGCGTGATGGCAGCAAGGATCTCCCACACACCTCTGCTGTAGTAGTGGTGTTCTGTAAGTAATAAATGTTGTAAATGGAAACAAAAGTGCGGGTGAGTAAGGAAGCACAGTGGAGGAGGTGGTATAAAAGCAGGTATGTGTGAAACTGAATTTAAAAGTCTGGGAAGCTCGCATACCTCAGCCTTTTTTAATTTATTTTGATGGCTTTCATAGGTGCTCTTACCAGCAAGTTCTTGACTTGCTGGGTTTTTTTTCCCAATGCCACCCATTGTTTGGGAAAATGAGTTAACAGAAGTACCAGCTGGTATCCTGCTTGACACTAAAACTGGAGGCTTTTCCTGCACAGTTTAGAATGATGGGGTGGCCCTGCTGTGGCTAAGCTTTATTCTCTTCCGAGGAAGTCCTTTCTGCTTTAGTTTCTTCTGCAGCTAACAGCTGAAGCCACTGTTGTACTTTGTCGGTATTTTGATTAATGTAAAGAGAGACTCATCTGAAAGCAGTTTCTGAAATCTTCAAAATCAATGTGTTAAATATACCATATGTGAAAGCCTGTAAAGCAAATTGGCTGTGGAGACATCCCTGAAGCTCCAGGAGAGGTAGGAAAAAAATTATACCTGGCCTGGTAATCTTTCCTTAGTTGCACATTTTAAAATAGTACAAAGGAATATTAAAAATGAACCTCAGATGCTGTGTTTTATCCTAGCTAGACACATATAGCGTTTCCACTTCTGGGTTTCCAAAGATCTCTCTCACATGAATTTGCCTTTTGGAAGCAAATATAAAGATAAAAATGAACACCTGGTCTTAGGGTCAAATTTTATGTGGATTCAGTGGCGACTGCTGCCAGCTCATCGCTTGTAAGAAGTCATAGATATAATTGCTAAGTATGAATGTTCTTCTATGGCTTTACTCTCACATCAAGAGTGTTGTGATCTAATTTAATCCGTATTTTCCTAAAATGATTATTTCTTTTATTCAGTCTATTATTTCAGCTGCAGTGATTCTTCTCATCCAGTGCAGAAAAATACCCGCTCCACAAGAACACCAATGGTTGTCTTAATTTGGCTCATGCTTTGATACCAATTTGACCTGATAAAATCCTAGTACAGTCATTCAAATATGGGATAAAGAGACTGAAAGGTCTTGCTTTTGGGAAACCTTTCTCAACCAACACAAGAAAATTATTTGTTGTCCCTGACAGCGTGGGTTTCATTATACTCAGTGGAGAGATCAGCTCATTGTGAACCCTTCCAGCTAGTACACAAAGGGAAGCTGAATGGAGTGAATCATCACCAAAAAACTCCTATTTGCTCTCTGATCTCCAAATGTAATGTAAACAAAGAATGTAAGTAAACATATGCATAATTTAATATTTGCCTGCAAGCCTTATGACTGTTAATAATCTGAAGTGGCTTGCCACTAGCAAACTGAAACAAAAGGTTCAGGAACACAAGAAATGCTGCAGGATAGGACTAAATATATCAAATGAGGTTCTAGAGAATATTTTATAATCTGACAGATTGGCTGAAAAGCTTCTGACACATAACTGGAGGAGAACGGCTGCAGGGAATGGCCTGTGAAGCTATAACTTCCCCAGCTCCATGTATGTCATGAAGAAATACAGTTGCTGTCCTGAAGTATATGGGTTGCTCAATGCCAAAAGGAGTTTCACTCATTACCTGGAGACCCTTTGAGCTTGCCTTATGTATCCTGCCCTTTTCTAAGCAAGAAGATGAAGAAAGCTGGCAAAGTCCAGTTTTCAGAGCCAGCTGCCAGCTGTCAGCCTCTGCGGCTACCAGGGCAGAGAAGGTGTCTGAGATGTGGCTGCTGGCCCTTCAGCTCTGCTGGTAGCCTTCACCCTCCTGCCAGCTGTGCCCTTGCACATCACCAGCTGCATCCGTCGCATCCACAAGACGCCACAGGAATACATGGGAATCTTTTGCTGTAGCCTGTGCAATTTTCCAGATAACACCCCAAAAATAAATATGATGGAGGGCTCACATTTGCAGTCACATGAAGTTCAGCTCCCTGCGTCAATCCCTATGTGATTTGATCCACAAGAAACCTCATGCAGGGATGGTGAGGGCATAAGCAGGAGAACCTGCCAGAAGGATTTATGTATAATTCTCTGTCTCTTTTAGGCCAGTAAGCACTATCTCAGTATTTAGGTGACATACGCACCTGTCTGAGAAGGCACTGATTGAAACTGAATGTAAAGTAACTTAGCATGAAAGTGTGACAAAGTCATGTCCCCCATTCTTAACTGCCCTCCAGTTACTGCATCTGAGAACCAAGATCTCAGAACTGGACTGAGAATATCATAAAAGGTAATTTAATTTCAAAATCAAGATGATTGCATTCAGAATTAATTTTAAAAAACAAGTGTAATTCTTCTTTCTTCAGCACATTCACCACATGTCCCACACTTAGGAACTGAGCGTGAACTAGTCAGGCTATTTACTCTCACCAGTCAAGCTACTTACTCTGTGTTTTGGAAAGGGAGTAGATGTAGTGGAGATAGAATTTCTATTTCAAAACATTTTAGAGGTGTTGAGATGTCAGGGTGATGGGTGACGTATAAAAACCACTGTGCCAGACTTAATGAGGGAAATATATGTATATTTTTTACCAGAATAAAGCTGTTACTGGCATTTTGAATCAACTGTTTACGAATAATCCTTTCATTAGCACTTGGAGGACTGTGCCTGGGGAGGCTGATGAAGTGTACCCTGGATCTCCATTACACCCTATGCCTGTTCTGGGCAATTAGTCCATCCCATCAGCACCAGTGTGGGGAGGAAAAACCCCAAAGCACCTACATTAAAGAGCAAAATTCAGCATTGTTTTCGTAAGACTCGAGAGTAAGTTTTGTCCTAATTTAGTAAGTCTTTAGTAAATTATAATCTTCACTGCAAGAAGTGTGGCCGGCAGGAGTAGGGAAGTGATCGTGCCCCTGTGCTCAGCGCTGGTGAGGCCGCAGCTTGAGTACTNATTAACTTTTAACCTGAATCTCCTGCATGACACAGGCCAAAGAATTTCAAAACAAAAAATTATACTGTGTGGAAGTACATAATGTGAAAAACAACTTTCTGAAAAGATTATGTACTAATAGCTGTATTCACAAGAGCAATAAAATGATACTTTTTCCAAAAAGTATCAACACATAATTCCATAATATATGCATTACATGCCTTAAATGACCTAACTGATTCTAACTCTTACTACTTACAGCTGCAAATATTAAAAGATAATTTTCGTCAACTTATCAATGAATTATAGGTTTTATTCTCATGAGTTAGACCCTTATGATGTATTCATAATTCACAAAGAAGGAATAAACACTTAACAAATACATTAGTTTATGATAAAACATGCATATAATATAAATAAAACATGACATTTAATTTTTATATGTTGCAAGTTTGGAGAGATTTTCTGGAATTATGCTAAAATTAGAAGAGGAATGTCAATTAAGAAGAACTGTTTAAATTCTAAACCTGATTCACCATCTGCATTGATAATATGAAGTGTCTAAATATTTGAAAGAAAGAAAGAAAATTACAATATCCTTAATGAACGTGCTTTGGGAATAGTATTAAGAGTAACTCAAGTCATTCAACCCTTGCTAATAAAATTTATTTCATTGTTGTATGATTTATCAGATTCTTTATGAATTTTTTTTTTTTAAAAAATCTTTCAGAGCAGTAAGTGTGATTGGAATTACAGCTGCCTAGCTTATTTTTTGCTTAGTTCACAAGCCTTGTGCTTCTGTGATACTAAGTTTCTGTGTCTATGTTTGATAAGGCAGACAAAACACCTGGATCTCTGTCCCCAGACTAATTTGCAATTCACAGCCTCTCTGGTGTTCACAGTTGAGAAGAGACTGTTGATCATATGTAAGTATAGGATGGTAATAACTTGGAAGCTGAAAATTTTTTCAGGAAAAAAGTGACCATAATGACTCTCTGAAATGTACACATTAACAGCAGAGGAATTCTGTGTGTCAGCTCATTTACTCTGCAGGTGAAATATGTTTGCCACCAATACCATGTAATAATGGTTGCAAAGGTATCTAGAAGTATCATCTAGGAAGTCTGTTTATTTCTGAGGATCAGAAGAAAAAAAGTTCTTTAGTCGTGGGACTCCTGGTAGCATTCCTGAGACTATTTTTGTGTATGCATGGGTGAAAAGCATGACGGGGATATGTAGGATTATGGTGATATTTCAAGAGTTTGAGCTTTCAGCAATCTTACCAAAAGGAAGAAAACTGGAAAGTGGGTGCCACTCGGTAAGTCTGCTTGACACACAGGCTTTTTTTAGTCTGTGATATTCTTTCAACAATATTTGACAATTTGCTTTTTTGATAGAGGACCCGGATAACTCACTTCTCAAGGACAGTAGGTATTTCCTGTTGGACTTTAATGGTTATGCAGGGTGGGGACCAGCTTTATAGGTGGTAGATAAGACCCAGTGCCCCCAAGTTTTTGAATAGGTGAGCAGTCCCAGTGATGTAATTTTAGCTTGGGGGAAGTTTTGTGTTGTTCCCACAAGGCCTGTTTTAAGGATTCAGTCAACGAAGTAGGCTACAGGAGCATATTTTGTAGGGAATCTGGGATGCTTTGAGAAATCCCTGGAATGCCTCTGCTTGCTTTAAGCAAAATGATGCAGTCATATTTGAATGGGATGCAGGAGGTGCAGCTGTGTGTAAGAGGGTTTTTTAAACTTTTTTGTGATCTGAATATGTGTGAAAATGACCCATGAGAATTTCATATTTTTCATAGGCATGCTACTTAACAGACATGGTGTCTTGTCACTTGGCAGAGCTCATAAGAGAACTTGGTGCTTGTGGGGATGATTTGAGTGAGGAGGTGTTGGGAAGACAGACTCATCTTCTGTGAGCAGTGGTTTGTTACTGCCAGTTTTTGCCATTGGATCCTGCTGGAATCAGGATTTTTGAAGTAAGAGGTGACTTAGGTCACTATGTGGCAATGATGGATTGATTTTAAAGTTTGGCCCTAGGAAATGACATCACAGACAATATTTCTAGATCACAGCCAAATATGCAGTTGAATATGTTGAAGATTTGCAGCCATGATCAATAGCAACTTGTGAAAAGCCTGCAGTGGGAAAGAAGGGGCCTATTTTTGCATATATATAATCTGTGGGGGTGTTAAATCTTTGAGAAAATGAAACTTGGTAGGTCCTTGAGTTTTTGCTCTTCAGGAAATGCAAGCAAAATTCAATAAAGATTTTAGACTATGTGTTTACAGCACAGTACACTGCACAGGTTTAGAGATGCTGAGCTTGCCATATACTCGAGATTGTATAGAAAGGTGGAGGTCATGTGTCACTAGCTTGAGTATCTTTGCACAGTGTCGTGCAGAGTCAGCATACTGAAAAGGGAAGCCAGGCAGAATTGCAGTATGCAGATTCAAAACAGCGAACCTGAAGACTGTTGTTCAGGTGCTGCTTAAATCCCAAAGGCCCCTTGCAGTCTTACTTGAAAGCTCCCAAGCTGCATGCCTGCTTACAAGCAGGATATTTGCTTTGTAAGAGGGTGTCCTTGGTTCCCTCTCCTCCTCCATTCAAGTCTGTTTCTGCGTTTTACATTAAATAGTCACTGGATAAAATACAGGACTAAAGACAAAAGTGCACAGCCTTCCAAGTAAAAGTTTATGCTGGTATACTAGTTTGTGCAGCTGCATGACCTCAAAGTTTATAGCGCTTTTTCCTTCTGTAGTTAACCGTAACAAATGTTAACACGATGCAAATCTACTCTGATACAAAAGTAAAGACTAGCGTTTTGACTTGAAGCTGGCAGAGTAATCAAGTAGTTTTTATTTTATTAAACCGAGCTGCCCCAGAATCTAGGAAAAAAAAAATCTAATAAAAAGGCAAAAGGCACAGAAGGTAAGATTTTATTTGATAGAAATAAAATACACAATGAAGCAAAGCAATGCTGATAATTTAATTTATTGAGGACCACTGTTTATGTCACTCGTGATTTAACTTACTAATCATAAATTCACTTGCATTGCCTCTGTGTCTCTCATTATTATATCATAATATCTGCTAAATTAATCTCCCATCCCTCTCTATTTTAAAGTTAATCCCCTATCTATAGAAACCATGCTTATATTACACACACAAACAATTCATAGCTCTTTTAAATATATAGCATGTATATTTATAGTATATATAATCAAGTAGAACTTAAAAACCTACAGATCCTAAAATAACTCAAGCTGGTTTACAACATTGCCTTAAACGATTAGAACCGTACAGTAAAGGTCATGCTAACTAATCATGAACTATCTAACATACTCTAAAAGACTGCCATTGAGAGACCAAATTGCCTTAATCTGTAACTTGAAGAACAGTCTGCACAAAGCTACAGGCAGTACTGTGTCCTGGGTACGTATTAATAGCTACAGATCCCGTGTCAGTTGCTGGAAATAGGCAATAGCTGTCATGGCAACTCTGTAATTTCTAATTTATTATTAAATGTTTATATTGCAGTGGCATACAGAGACTCAGACAATGGAAAGTCACTGCGTTTCCAGATGTCTCTAGATGTTTACTTACCAAGGGGACAGAAGGTGCACAAATGCCATGTGAATATAATGCCAGTATTTAACTAGTTTTTAATTGCTATAAGAGTAATGATATAAACAAGTATCTTAAAATAAAATATTTTTCACTAAAGCAATACTATTGTACTGCAGATATCGTAAGAAGAGAGGAGAGCAAAGCTGCAAAATTAGGTTTAGTTTATGCAAAGTTTCTACATATTTATTCCAGCAAGAGTTATAATCACTTGGTTGTGTCAAAATTAAGTCCTGATGTAATAAGGCACAGCTCTGAAAAACAGAGATTTACAGCTCTGAATGTCTGCTTACATATGTGGTGAATTTGTTCTGTTGCTCTTATGTTGTCGTAGCAAATAATGACTATTGCATCCTGAGACCTTATTGTTGTACCATTAGTTCAGCATGGGATCACCCACATCCACCATAACACAGAACTACCCACAAAATAAATGCTTGCTATAATAATTCAAAACTGAAGTGTTTGCTGGTGCTTTATGGCCATAATATATATTCACTTTTTCATCTGTTCTCTTTCCATAAACAATGACATTTTGATAATCTCTTAATTTCCTCCTTCCCTTTATCTTTTCTGTACATTGGATTGGTTTATAAAATAAGCACCACAGATGTGTGTGGGACAATTCTTTCATTAATAGATGCAAATTGAATAAAGGACTTTACAAAAAAAAAAAGGCTTCAAAACCTGCTGCCTGAAGACAAAATTCAAAACTGAGTTTTACCAAGTCCCGCATAGCGTTTCACAGATTTCCTTCTGTGTTTGGGTTCATATCTTTCTGATGAGCATGCCCATGTTTCTCTAGCACAAAAAGGGTCTGTCTCCTCTAGAACTGGGCAACACTTTGAATTCAGAAGCTGGCTTTTGGAGGCCTGATCTTTTCTCCCCTATGGAAAGAAGAAAAAGTCACTAGAAAAGGTATAAAGAGCTTTACTGATACGTTTCCTGTCATAGCTTTCTCTTGGTTTTAATGGGATAGGAACTTGGAGGAAGGTAAAGGAATGGAGCTGATGTTTTCCAAGGAGCACAGGAACAGAGTGGCTGACAGGAGTTATTGACTGGGAAGCTGCTCTGAAGGATGGAAGAGGATATTAGCAAGGTTAGCCAAATTTTCTGTTCTAATTGGATAAAAGAACTGGGGATGTTAGACTTAGACTGAGAAGTACTCCTTGTCTCCTGAGGACTAACTGGCCATGCAACAGAAGGAGCTAAGGCTGAACAGGATAATTATTTGGACTTACTGAGCTCCACATTCGTATCCTTCAGTCAGTAAAATTTCTATTGTGATTCACAAGCTGAAGTCCATTTTTTCACTAAGCCTAGGGAATTGAATATCTGCTTCAAAGTGGGGTGATGCTATCATGTTTCCTCAGATAGTAAACAGTTTCCTTTCCAAATACTTTTGCTGTACCTCTGTCACATCCCCACGTGGGGTCTGCACACTGCTGTCTGCTTTCCAGAGTGAAGCAATGCTGTGAAAGGGAGGTGGGTATAGGTCTGCCCTCTGCCAGCCTCTCCCTGCTGTTGGACGGTAGATGTATACCTAGGGCGCGATGTATATGAAATCCATATGGCTCCTCTTCTCTGAACTCTGACAGGCCGTTCCCTCTCCTGCAACCCTCTGAGTGACCATTGTTGTTGGTAGCGAGTTGTTATGAACGCTGCAGTCAATGGCTTGGATTCATACACAACCTTGGCACCTCACACCACTTCCTGCCCCCCTGTTTTTCCACTGCTTAGTTGTCCTGGTTTGAGGTAAAACAGGACCAATTTTGTTCAGTAACTACTTTTCAGCTAGGCCTCTTCTAACTGCTGAAATTAACGGCATGTTGTGCAGAAAANTTTTCTTTTTGTTATTATTAATATTTCATTAAAGTAGTTTAGTTCCCTCTGAACTCTTAAGTCTCTCTTTTCCTCTCTTTCTCTTGCCTCCCTTCGGGAACGGAGCAAGAGAGAGCGAGCATCTGTCGTTCCACCGGGTTGGGCCAATCTGGCCTAAACCACGACATTAGTATACTTCATGAGATACATTCTTTGATATATGAGGGAATTAGCGAGGCTGACATCTCTGTTATATTTATGATCATGAATTTTCCTCATTCAATGATGTGATACTACATTTAGATTTTTTATCTTTTTCTCATGCAGTCCTTTTTTCTGCTGTCCACATCTGTCAGTACGAGTCAGATGGGCTGCTTTGTCCCCCTCCGCAGCACAGGGTCTGGTCTGCATTGCAAGACCAGGTGAGCGTTTTTGCCTACCCAGACCTCTGCTGTTACATGCAGCTAGCACATCATCTATGCCAATTGCCAACATCATCTTCCTCTTGAACACTCAAAGCTGTAAAGGAGCGTGTGGTGTAGGTTGGTGTCGGAGCAGGTATTTGTAGATGGTTCTGCATTTGGTAACTATTTGTTATCTGTGGTGTGTAGCTATGAGGATACTGAATTTGATCACTCTGGCAGAGTCCTTTCCAGTATTAAATTTTAATTTTGGGGAACTACTTTGCCTTGGGTTTTCATTTACAACCAGGGCCCGTAATGTGATACAACAATGGTTGTTTTTTTAGATGAGTGCACAGCCATGCTGAGAGAATTTGAATTACACTTCTGTGCAAAAATCAGTTCCTATGGATCTGACTACAGGACAAGTGGCACAGACTGTAAACACTAAGGAAAAGGGAGCCACTTTGTCTCAGTTCTGTCATGTATCTGTATAAATAAATAACACTAATGCTGGGGAGGGAGCTGGAACTCCCGAGTAACCTGCGAAGTCAATGAAAGGCCAAGAAGAAACCTTGTTACGCATTTGTATTTTTCTAATAGGAAAGAAAAAGTAAAAGCAGGCAGCAATTTTGTGGAATTTCATTTGTAAAGATTTACTCTTGAAAGTTTAATCAAAACCAGAGTGGAGCTTAAAAGCACTTTTGCAGTGGACAGACATCACTCAGTCCTTTGCTTGTTCTTGTAAATGTAATTGTTAGTTTGCACATGGGATCTCTGTTGGTTATAACTGAGGGAGAAAATGATGAAATTATTTCTCTTAGTTTTCATTTCTCTGTGTCATGCCATATAGAAACTACCCTTCTTGCTTAGCACGTAGGTGTTGTTTTTGATCAACTGCAGAAGAGACAGAACTGAGTTTTAGCAAGAGGCCTCTGAACAATGTCAAACTGGCATGTTAAGCAGCTGTGCCAGAAAACTGCAGATAAGCATTTTGTCAAGAAAACAATTAAATTACTCCTGTAATGGACAAAGCTGATGGGAACAAAACTTAGTTAATGGTTGACAATATCAATTCTTAACCCTCATGTTTTTTTTCTTTTAGAAATACCACTGGGAAGGCAAAAGGCATTGGGAGAGAGGATTATAATAAGGTGTACTATTGTGATGTAAATGCATTCCTCAATGGACAAGAGTGACCTGTTTCTATTTCACTTAACGGCTTTACTGTAAAAATGAAGGCAGTATTTGTAGAGAGATTTACCGTTGCTCTTTAAAATTTTCTGACTGCCCATGCAGTCCTTGTTATGCATTCCTAGGATTAACCGATCAGCCAGGGGGATGTTCTTGGCATTTCGTAGCCTGACCTTTTGACTGTTATAATTGTGTAAGAATAAAGAAAAATTGTAATACCATGGCAGATCGGCATGTCTGCCTATGTGTTACTTCCATTATTCTTCATTTTTAATTTCCAGTGAAAGATTAAATGTGAGACTGACTGCTCAGGGGATATTCGTAGCAGTCAATCATGCAGTGGCCTTTGGCTTTTCAGTTACTGTAGGGTGTGAAGCTTTCTGCGGGTAATTTACTGGCTTGACTTTCACTGAATACAGAGAAATGGTATCACATTTGTGGATACCTGACCACTAATTCATTCTAATATCTCTAATATTCTGGTTCTTACACCACTACTATTCATGCTAACCATGAGTCCCTCGTTGCTGAAGCATTATAATACCTCATTTCATACATAAAAAAATTATATAAAACTTTATTATTTTTTGCTTCATGTCCATGCATAAAAAATCTTGACATTCCTATAGGGTGGTAGAACTTAAAATATGCCACTATTTACCTTTGTTGAGGGATATTAATTGTTTAGCAATAAGTAAGTTTTAAGTAGAATAAATTACTTAGGATTAGAATTTGGTGTGATTTGTGCTGCTTGCTTGGCTCTATTTAGCATGAGTAGCTAGATTTGCTGAAACCTTTAGGCCATAAGAAAGCTATTCGTCTCAGTAGATGGTACAGTGTTGTTTAATCTTTTAGCATGGGAAAGTGTTGGATATCATACTGATGTTTTGGTAGTGTTTCTCTGAAGTCCAGGACTTTTCGGTTCCCCATGTTCTGCCAACAAGGGCAGACGCACAAGGAACGTATATCAGAAAACACAGAGGCTCCAACCCTTGGCGTAAACTGCAAATCAACAAGATAAGAGCCTGCCTGCCTGGACACAGAAAAAGAATCCAATTAGATGTTAGAAGACCCCAGACCAAAAATCACCATTGGATTAAAAGATGCATGGACAGCACATGCAGGGCGCATGAGGGGCGGGTGTATAGATCACAAGGGTATAATTGCCCAGGGATTTCTTTGCTTAGGGTCCCTCCCTTTGGAGGCACGCAGCTTGGGCTGTTCTTGCTGCTGTACCTTCCAATTAAATTGATTATTTTATGAAATCCTATGCCTGGGACTCTGCTGTGGGAAACCTTGAGTCGAGCCTGCAGGTGCACAACACCATGAATTGTGTGCGAATGCTTGGGCAGCAGTTTCTCCTTTAACACCTTAGTTCATGTGTTGATTGTAGCCACCAGATAGCCTTTACTCCACGTGTTCAGTAAAGCACATTTATCTTGACTGTAACTCTACTCTGTTTCTTCAAAGCAGTCTTTCCAGCAGTCTTCTGCTTTTATTTTGTTGCACAGACTGAAATTTACAGACTGAAAACAGAATTACATGTTCCAAAAAAAGGAAAATGTGAAAGCAGTAACCACTCATTTGTCCAAGGTTTTACTTTCCTTTCTTCTAGAAGAGCCCACCTGCTTACTTTTGTAGCTAAAATAACCTTTCCCAGCTTTTTACTCTTAGACCAGGTTGAGACCTAAGGGGAAGACCAAGCGTCCTATCTTGTTTCCCCAGTTTACAGAGGTGTTAATAAAGTCTGAGCTACAGAGTCTTCCTTACTAGTAGTGATGCAGACCCAGTAAGAATCAGTTTAGGCAGCGGACTGAGCTTACAGGGCTGGCAGTGTAAGCAAAAAAACAAAAACCATCTGAAACAGAACCCAAACTAAAAACTGAATGGCAGTGACAGTTTCTAAGACAGTTGTCACCTGAGGCAAATTTAACAGCAAGCTCTTCACTGACCATACAAAATTACAGTGTGTCAAAGGCAAAGACGGTAGCCTACCAGATTGTCTTGGCAGAAAAGAAGGAGAGAATATATATCACAGAAGTGCTATTCCACCGGCAATACACTGAAGCTCATTCAAAAAATTAGTAGGAATCATCCCAACAGTTGCAATGTGTGTTTTCCTGCTGTCAAAACTCGGATCTAGAAAGCAGAGATTCACATTTCTGAACCAAGTGTCCAAAATCAGATTTTTAAGTTCATTCTAGGACAGAGGTGGCCTGACATTCAGTGACAGCGAGATTCCTGATGTTCCACGGAATTATGTTCTGGATTCAAACACTGTCCTTATTTTGGAGAAACATGTTATTTTTCTTTTATTCGTGGATCCTTCTTTTTTACTTCACATGTCTTCAGAGCTCTTCTTCTTCAGACCATCAGGCAACCAAACCCTTTTCGTTTTCCCTATTGTGATGCTGTGCCAGCATGTCAGTACTTAGTTATTCAAATTCTGTCTGCTTGTATGAACCTTTCCCAGGATGGTTTCAAGAAGGAAAGGGCAGTTGTGACCAGAATCTGAAGATCAGTAGCTCAGAGAACAGGGGCTAAAGAAGCGTGCGCGGTGTTGTGCAGGCACTCTGCATTCTCTTGACACGGTTTTGTCCATTGAGCATGAGTCAACTTTGTAAGACTGTTTTTGTTTTGTCTCCATGAGACCAGCGTCAGAGGTGGCATTGGAATTTGAAACACCAGAATTTCAGTTCTCCCTTTAGATTCCCTGATCTATGTTTTCATTAAGAAGAGCTCCGTAATGCCGTGCATTCCCCAAGCCATTTTAGATAGCAAAGCTTTTATAAAAAGCATTCAAACAAAAGGACTTCAGTGGGAAGCAAGAATACACTTGCTAAATGTTTGTGTAATTAATGTAAAATCAGGACACCCAAATTTGCTGACAAGCTGATTTAACTTCCAGTAGAGGATATAATCTCTACCAACAGGGTATACCTGCAGCAAAATTCATTTATATGAAGCAAAATAACCATAGCTCGTACCCACTCAGAATTTTTGTACTTATTCAGACAGGCCTTTGTGTACTGAACTTGCATTCTCTGGCACTAATGTTAATACTTAAAAGTGAATTAAGTGCATGTTTTTAGTTGAAAATGAAATGGTGAAAAACAATGTGGAACAGCACAGGCCTTTTCCAGTCCCAAACCTACTTGCTTTGGATTGTAGACAAGAAAAGACTAAATTATTGAAAGAAAAATTGGGCTAAATGTGAGAACAGGGTTTTGTTTAGCTTTAAATGTATCATTAAGCATTCATAGAATGACAAGTTGCCAAAAAAGCACTCGGTGGAGTTTTTCATTGCCACTGCAGCCTATAGCTCATTTGCAGCTTTTGCCCTTAAGAAGAATGCAGGAGGTCAAGAAGTTTACCTGTCACTTAATGCTGTTTTCCTTTTTAGCTTCAAGTGTGATTCACCCAATCATATCCCCAAAAAATTGCTCTGGGTTAGTCTGCATGATCTTAAATAATTTGGCTAAACTCCAACTAAGCAATTGTTTATGCCCTGTTTTCCTCCATAAAACCTGGGGTTTAATGTGACCTGCTGGCCTCCAAGGGAGTTGAATTCAGGCCTTTGAAAGATGACAAAGTGAGCTGGAGCTGCGTGGAGGTGCAGCCGTGTGACAGCTTCTGATCAGGCTGCTTGGGGAACTCTGACCTAAGGCAGAAGACCAAGGAAAACAGCAAGGGCCAGTGACCCTGTAAACTGCCACAGCAAGTTTACACATATCCCCTAATGGTGTTTACAGTCCTTCAGCTAACACATGTTGATTAGTGCAATATTTAAAAATACTTTTAAAGTCTATTCCAAGCCTCAAACTATCCTTGTTTTAAGCTTTGTGCAGACATCAGGGAAGTGACTTCTTATGTTCAGATCATGTTTTCAAACTTTTTTTGCAACTCTTATAACCATTTTTTTTCATTCCTTTGAAAGTCTGAATTTCTGCAGCAAAGCACAGCTTCTGCAAATTAAGAATGTGTCTGGAATAAGGTGGCCACATGTTTTAAAAACATATACGGGCCATGCAAAAGGGTAAGAGCCCTTCTCGTTCCACTTGAGGAGTGAGACAAGCTGCTGAGAATGTACTGCATGCCCACACAGCGTGTCTGCAGCGCTTGAGGGGAGTGTCATGTTAGGTCAACAGACCTAAAGGCTTGTGCCACAAAGAGTGTAACGACAGCCCAAATTCACACCTCAGTGCATGAATGTTGAAGCTGCCTCCCTCTGTGAAGGAGAGGCTGCGGAACGGGTATGCTCAGCCTCTGAAGTTAGAACTGCAGCTGGTGTTAGGGTATGCATGGTCTGTCATTGGCCAAAGGGCCGCGATTACTTCTGACAGCAGTAGGAATTGCTGGGCGAGATTGCAGTCTGGCATGGCAGCAGCACTGGTCCAAGTTTCAAGAGAGTGCTAGAATGTGGGTTGTGTTTAGGATCGGACAGGTTAGCTAAGATTAGCTCTGAGCTTTGCAGGGGATGCAGTGCTTAGAATAGTTTGGGGGAGGGCAGGGATCACTAGGCGAAGCCTGGGATTTGGAATTGAGCTAATAGGTGACCTGCAAACCTCAATCACATCTTAGTAAACAAAGGGCCACTTGATTCTGGTTTAGGTGTAACTAAATTTGGATTTCTGCCTGGCAGCAGCCATTGCACACCTAAGACTATGATTAATATTTGGTTTCGGATTTGACCTTCCAAGAAGCTAGGTTTAAGGCTGAGTGGAGATAGGGACATTACTCTGTGATAAGACCTTCTATGTGGTTAGTGGGTCTAGGGCTTCAAGTTATTACTGGGCTATGACTAAAATTGAGATTAGGTTTGAGATCAAGGTTTGTCATAAAGAAGGCTGACAAACTAGGTAGAAACAGAAGCGTCTGCTTGGGTAAATAAGGAGCTGCCTAAATTTTTTAATCTAAATTTGGGGCCCAGAGGGAATGATTAACTATTAATAGTGCTGGGTCTGGAAGGGGGTCCCGAGGCTAGTGTAAGACTGGTGATAATAGGGCCCAGGTGGCAATCCTTTATGCTTCTGTATAAAGGGATCACTTAACACTGCATAAATGTCAGCTTTGGGTTATGAGCCAAACAACTATGATATCATCTAGGCAATGCTGGGCTAAGATTTGGGTTAGGATTTGGCTCACTGCAGCCTTCAAGATACTTTCAGAACGGAGATCCAAAAAGCTTCAGATGAAGGCTGATAAACTGGAGTTATTCCTTGAAAGTGAAGGGCCACTTGAGTAGCCTTAGATTTGTAGTTGGAAAGCCTTAAGACTGTGAAAAGCTGAAATGGAATAGTGTTATGTCTCATACCAGTTCTAACCATTCAGCTAGGCTAATGTGGCTAGACCAAAATGGTTCCCCATGCGATGCCATGGCAGATGCTAGCAGATGTCCCACAGCTAGTTTTAGATGTGGGGCTTGCAGGAGTCAGCGTGTGAATGTTAACATGAGAATTAGGCTGAGTTGAAGTAGGGCTGGGAACTCATACTCTTTCATGCTGAGTGCTCAAACTCCTGACTAAAAAATCTGCTTATGATTTTTGTGGGGCAATTAGAATTTGACCCCAGGGAGACATTTTCTATGGAAAGTTCCTTCTGCATGACAAAAGATGGGAAGAGGGGCAGGGACTTCTTAAATGAACTTAATCAATCATGTCTGATTTTCAGGAAGTCAAACAGTAAGAATGTTTCAGCAGTCGGTCAGAAAGTTTATCTTTGGTTCCAATTATACTATATTATTATTACCTTGGTAATACCTTGATATTACCCTGGTATTACTAAGGTAATAATATAGTATAATTAGATAAATTATGGTTAAATATGAATTTTCAAGTTTAGGAGCTGAAGATTGTATTATATAAAAACGCTATTTAAAAATTAGGAAAAGTACAGTTCTCATGCAGGGTTGCAAAAAATATTTTAAAAGAATTGCATTAGCATTGGAGAAACTGTCTGTATATTTCTGCCATGAGATTTTCACAGTTATTGTGAACATCTGCTTTCATAAGGCACCACTGGTTCCTGTACTAAAGTGCTGGCATAACATTTTTCTTCCTTTCCTCTTTTCTTTCTTTCCTCTCCTGTTTGCCTATCCTCATCTCTTCCCTTTTCTCTTTTTCCCTTCTCAATATCTTTTTTTTTTTTAATCTTCCCCATTAAATTTCCATTTGAAACATTCCCCAAAATGCCTTTAAAAAACACTTGCATGAAACTGTTGTAATGCATAAATACTCATAAACGAGCGGCCACACACTCTACATCTTTGTGTCCCTCAAAAGTGTACTGTTTGCTGTGTGAGATCTCAGGAATTTATTAATCTTTAGGTGCTAGTCTTGCAATAGCTCTTCAAGTCCTGTTCAGCTATGAACACCTTTTGCTTGCAGCCATCCACATACATAAAACAGGTTAAGTGGATGCTGCAAGTTCCTGTCCTCTGGAACGGGCAGATACCTCATATCCTGTGTAAATCAGAACAGAAGCATCCTTTGGGCTGGATACAGGACAATGGATATCAGACCTCACAGGTTTTGTCTGTAGAGCAGTGGTCTCCAAACTGGGATACCTGGACCTCAGGGGATACACAAGACAATCCACTGGGGTGCAGGAAGAAAGTATCTTTTTACCATTAAAAAAATAAAATTTTAAAATAGTGTTTATTTTATCTTTATGTCATCCTTTTAAAATTTCAATTTTGTGGATGTTTTGTTATGTACATAACATTAGTACAGTAGCACATGTATATAATTTATAAATAAAAATACATATATATTGGACTGCATACTCAAAAATTTTTTACTTATAAGGGTGTGCGATGAAAAAAAGTTTGGAGACCAGTGCTCTAGAGCATCTAGTTCACATTGAGCACTATGAAGCTATTATATCAGTAATGAATAAAATATACATATAATCCTCTACTTAGGCCTGTATCTGTGGCATGAAAGAGAAATCCTATCTGCCATACAAAAACAAATATCTTCTTTCCCCTACAAAAATAGGCTAAATCAACTTCCAGCTGTGGTGCTTGCTCATCCTTTGCAATTAAGACACAGTGGAAACTGAGGGCAGGATGTTTTGACTCCTGCTGTCTCATAAGGATTTCATGTTACAAAATACACATGGGGCCTATTTAATTGTTTTTGGTATTCAGCCTATAAACGGCTGAACCTGTGATCTGGGCTTACAAACGGAAGGAAGCACTGAATGTGCAAGTGCAGTTTGCCATCTTTTCTTTATGTAAGCCGGAAGAGTTAGAGATGTGTTCCTTGGCAACCTCGTCCAGTTGAGCATTGAAAATTATCTTTTCCAACTCAATATATGTTATTCTTACAGGTTGCTTTTTTGGTTTGGGTTTTGGGTGGTTTTGTTTGGTTTGGTTTGGTTTTTTTTACATTCTCATAGGTTTTTTGTTGTTTGTTTTTTTTTTTTTTCTACTGAAGGTGATATATTCAGCACACAACAGCAAAATGCTGTTTGCAGAATGACATGTAGACTGCAGAATGCAAAGAGGAAAAGGTGAATAACTGACAGTGAAGTTTTGAATGACAGTGGAAGTTTTGTCCATACAAGCATTGCAGCAGCACAACTGTAAAGCCAGGCACATCCTCATATGCCTGTTTTTGTCTGTTTTCTCTTATTCTCAGACTGTGGACGGTGTAAGGCAAGGACTCTGGTTTTGTTCTCTGTCTGTATGGTGCCAGTAATTACTTTTATTGCTACAAAATTATGCACTTCATAATAATCAGCAACTGTACTAAAAATAATAATCACAGCCATCATGACAGCAGTATTTAGGGATGTCAAATGCAGAAGGTCTAAGCCTGTACTGCTAAAACAGCTTCACCCACCACTGGAAACTGCCTGGAAAGAACCAGAGTGGGAGGACTGACACACCTGTGGGAGTGTGAGAAGTATTCAGTAAGTAGAAGCAGAGAGCTCAAGGTAGTGAATACGCTGTTTCCAGCAGGATTTAAATTATTATTCTGTATTAACAGTAGGTTGTATTACCAGTGTCAATCTCTTCTCTATAGGTATAGAAGAGAGACAGCCTTTCTGTTCCCTTGCGTTTACTTAGTCACCATGAGTGCTAAAAGCTTCACAGCCTGTTTTGAAGGGAGAGACACAAGAGGCTGCGCAGACCAGCCTCTGCGCCTCCGGAGGGCGGCCAGGCTCTAGTTTTGCAGCAGTTTGGCGTAAATAAGCATTGCCATCTGATGGCGGAGCCTTGGTACTGCACAGGAGCTCCCTGCCAGTGGAAAGTTGACATTGAAGCAAGTGGTTTTTTCTCAAAGGGAGTATGTATGACCAAACACCAGATTTCATTTTTTCCAACACCGTTTTATGATGATTTTGTCATGATGAAAATCCTGCTTTCCTGAACTAAGCAGGGTTTAAGCAGCAGGAAAGAGATCACTTTAATGTTTGCAACATTAAAACTCCTTTTCAACTCCAGTCACTGTGTTTCTAGCTTTTCCTTAGAGACAGGATGTTGGAAACTTTTGCTCTGCTTTTGCTTTTTCCTTCTTTGAGCCTTCTGTGGTATCACTCACAGCCATTCAGACAAGGACAGCATGGTAGGTCATGAAACCTCTCTGAGTGCTTGTACTTTGATTTTGGATGGTTGACATTTACTGAGTGCCACGCTATTGTTTCAGGTGGCAGCGTGTCTTGTGCTTGGACAGACACTCCTTATAAAGACCTTAGTAGTCTATTTCAGCTGTCAAGAATCATGGTTTCATTCTCCTCTATGCACATCTGACAGTGATTTGTATAACTGTGTCTCAGCCTCACCACTGTAAAGTTTATTTTCCAACACTGCCAGGCTTGGGATGGGAAGCCTGCCCTTCCATTCAAAACGCTGCTCCTGCTCACAGGTCAATTCTCATCAACTGAGACATACTGATGACTTTAGTGCTACTACTAAACAAAGCCAGATTGAAATAGCATTGGATTTGGGACCTGGAAAAGGGAAAAGATTGATTACTAGCAATTTATTTTAGGAAGAGTGGAGTAGCTTGCAATTCTACGTCATATTCTGTGCTAGGATATCAAAGTGCTTTACTAACTGATTATCTTCACAGCCTATCCTATGAGTGAGGCAACTTTGATGTATTGCATTTCCCTGAAAGCAACAACAAAGACCAGGCATATAATTCAACTTTTGTAACACATGGTTTTTCAGTTCCTTGATTTGGAAGATGGTGCTCACAACTTTGTACCTTAACAATTTCCTCCTGGGAAGAAATGAGCTACTGAGATTATTTCTCCAGTAGCCTGGAAAACACTGTTAATTAGCTCATGCAGAGCTCCATGCTGCTTGCAAGATTTAACCTAGCAAGTCTAAACCCAATGCATGCATATATCTGTATGGTAGTGCAGACACACATACACAAAACCGCAGTCCTTTGAAAACTGGAACATACCTCAGCCACTTGACCCTTTTAAAACATGACCCTTGTGGTTACTATCCTTTGTCATGCATGGACTTCCTGTTATAAGAGCTCTCACTGTTTTAATTTGTCACCTGGAAAGTACCTTCTCACCTTTGCAAAAAGATAATACGTTTAGATGGGAACAGTGCTGTCTCTAAGTGCTGGATATCTGCTCATGTCTTACTCAGCATGCTGTACCATATTCTGTACTAATGGCTTTCCAGAGAGTGAAAACAGAGGTGTAGGACTTCTGTTCTCATTCTGAAGCACAAACATGCCACTTAAATGGAGGTATGATCCAAATCTGTTCAACAAAACTTTTGCCTCCAGCCTGCTCCTAAGCATCACATCCGAGTATTTTCTCTAAAGCACAACAGCTCTACTAGATCATGGCTCTTTTCTCTTGCTTGGTTTTGTAAGTTGTTCGCCACTATTTATCTCATTTCATTATTGAAATGCGTGACTTCTCCCCCAGATTTTCTGAGGTGCTTCTGGTTCACAGAGACCAAACTGCAATCATCATCATAGGCAATGAGCAATGCAACTGAAATAATACAACACAGGGAAAACAGGCTGAGCATTTACTGGTAAGACAGCTTTGAATACTTTGTTTCAATACATCCATTCCAGCCTTGCCTACAAAAAACCCACATCTTCATTATGGCCTGTACTCAAAACACCAAAGTTTTCCTCCACCGTTACTCTCTAACATACCTGTTGCAGCATGCTGCAAATTGAACCTCCCTCTTACCAGAGGTCATGCACAGCATATCACGTGAAGATGACTATAAAACAGGGAATCAGCTGAATTTATGAGCAATTTCACTAATAAATTCTTAGCCTTAATTAATAACAAAGAACTCTGTCATTAAAATTAATTACATTTCAGAGACATTTATTGATTTGAACTTCCCATGCTTCTTTGTCTCTGTAAGCACTAGGAACTTGAGCTTCACATTCTTAGCCCTACTAGTCTATACTTGTGCTCTCCTAACAACACTGCAGGAAAGACTCCCTGTATAGAGTTAATTTTAATTTATTATTTTGTACCCTTCCAACAGAAGTTTCAGACAAGGAAAACTAAACCTTATAGCTGATAAATCTCAAGCACTATTACAACAGAAAGGGAAAAAAAGTAGATAATATATCTTTTCCACCATACTGAATAATTTCATTGCTGTTAGTCTTTCTGTCACTAGTGAAATGTCTGTGGGTGAACCATACTCTCAAGTGACACAGAAGTGTATGAGTTACCCACTTGCACTGGTATCATTATCCATACCAACATCATTATCGCATTTGTTGGAAGCTGTGAGTGTGAAATTTTCTCCCCTAACCCTGATTTTTTATTTTAGTCTCAGCCTGTGTGAAAGTAGAGAACAGAATCGTCTCCAGCATGCCCAGGGTTGATCACCCAGCTGCAGTTTGCAGTGAGTTTTCTCAGCTAGTGCTATTCTGAAAAGGAATAAACAATGGTTTACAAGTTGGTGCATCTTGATGTGCCCTAGACCTTAGGCCAGCCCTGGCTGTAGGCACTTCATATGTGTGAAATGAGTAGTTGCTTAACAGGATGAAATAAAGACATGAAATACTACTTTCTGCAGGGAAACTGTTAACTTCTGGTCTACAAGGATGGCTTAAGCAGCCGTGTATTCTGCATGGTAAAGAAGAGCAAATGGGGTTAACATGAAAGGTTATTCGTAAAGTCAGCTTGCCATGGTGAAAGCGGTTCCAAATCTCTATGCTGGTTTGTATCTGCAGGCATGATGCTGTACTATATCCCTATCCTGATTGTCTTGGGCACAAACAGACCAAAAAGCATTCTGTGCTGGAGTCTCAGTTCTTCCCACATATTAAAAGGATGTTCTTCCTGGCAGCAATCATCTGCCTCAATACTGAACACAGATACAGTTATCTGTATGTTATTCTGTCAAGGTGTCTTTACCCTGAAGGGACTTCTTTTCCCTCATTCAGTGTTCATGAGAGTAGTTCATCATGCTACCTGTTTTCACCTACACTCCTTTCCAGATTTCCCACTGACCCAGCTTACAGCTGCCATCATCTGGCAGCACCTTCTCAGACTTTGGCCTTCTGAGTCACTTTCTGCTCCATCACCTTCTGTCTCTCATCTGAGATCAGAGATCAGGCTTCCTTTCTTGCAATATAATACTTTTCAGGAGCTTCCAGATGCTCTGTGACCAGGCAGACATCACACATTGCTGCCTCAACAGATCTGGTTCTCATCAACACATAAAAATGAACAGGCTGCCAGTCATACCAGCCCCGCTAGAAGTCTGCGTGTGTGCACGTGTTTATGTCTGTGCGTGTGTCCGTGTGCATGTGCATGCTTCTCCTGTGCTTCAGTGTCACCTCTGCAGTTGCACTGCCCTGGTCCCACTCACACAGTGGCAGCGTCTGACCCTAGTATCAGTGCCACAGCACTTCTGGTCTTTCCTAGTCTCTCATTCTAATCATTCATACTTGCTTTTTGAAGAAAGGGGTTGGAGAAACCATTGCAAGTATGTCATTAAAAGTGATATATTTTGCTGAGGTGGGTGATGCAACAGCCAAATACCCCTGTGGAGTTAGTGTGTACTGGAAAAATGACGACATGTCTATGTTCCAATGTAATGGGCTGGCATCCCTTTTCACTCTCTGCACTCAATGCTGAATCTCCCACTGGCAGCACTGAGTAGTCTTGAATACCTCTTCCACCACAAAATTTCTATCCAGTGCTATGGACTCTACAAGCTTCACCTCCTCATTACTTCAGATGCTAGCTTGGACAGTTGGCTAATTTTTGTAAGTTGTTTCTAGGGACAGAAGAACCAGGGGAAACCAAGTGATTCTGTGATACCTACAAGGCCACAGTCTTTGTACCAACACTTTTAATCTAGAAAACAAGCCTGTCACAGTTATGATGGTCACCAAGGTCCTGCTGTACCTCTCCCCTGGTCATCAGCATCTTCTTTCAGGGGATAAGGGCACCTAACTCACACCTTCCACTAGGTCTGGAGCTTAAAAGGAGCAGGGAAACACTGGTACTCACAGCAGGAAGGTATCACCTACGTAAAAAGGAAGACATCCTGACTAAGCACCAGTGCTGAGTTCCCAGCTCAGCTGGAGACACCACCTCATACGGAGGCTAGATCTTGGCTCCCTCTGTTGCTCTCGCTGGGTGCCACAGATCTGGGAGCCAGATAAGACACCTCTGATACACTCAGAGAAGTGGGGGTCTACAGCTCCTGCTAAGCTTGAGCTGCATCCATGCGTTTTTTCCTCTTCTTCAAGCACTGACTACTATCCTGTTTCCCTATAAAAAGCATGCAGTGACATTTTGTCTTCTTCAAGAACAGGAAAGAGACTGTGGTACAGTTTCTTTTCTTGTTGTTCAGATCTCTCTCAGCCAGCATGCATATAAAAATCTCTCATGCTATCCTTGGAGTCACACTGAAGAAGTGCTTCTCCAGCTGGATCCTTGGTATCCTCGTTGTCTTCTCCGTGTGTTCATGCTACTTTCCTCAGACTCACAGAAATTAGTTCAACCAGCAATGCTTGCCTTTATTATCAGGCTCCTAGGGTGGCAGGGCCATACCTTGCAACGCACTAGGGTTTGGGTTATGGCTTCCTATTAGGTTATCTATCAGAAAAATACCTGGACAGTGAACACTAAAGCAACAGACAGGGGTGCACCTTCTAGCATCCCTAGTCCAGTTACGTATGGAGGGAGTAGGAGGGGAAAGGAGTACAGGAATGGCCAGGCTCACACGGTCTCCTAAACAGCACTTCTGGCTGCTACTGCAGGAGGTGGACCCTGGACTAGATACGCCTCTTGGCTCTCTTACCTATGTTCTGAAATCAACTGGAAACCAGTACACCTGGATACTGGAGGTTGAGCAAACTGAAATACATTTCCCAGTGATCAAAAGCCTAATTCTGACATTGGCATCTAAACCAGTTTCTCCCTGTCTTGACACATACTATATTTTGGGTATCAGCCTTGTGTTGTGTGATGAACAGGCACTGGGAACTGTACTAGCACGTTTGCAAAGCAAGTGCTGGGGTTTAGCCTACACAATCCATTCATACCCGCGTGAGTCACAAAACTAAATTCTCAAGCAGTCTTAAAAATAATCCTTCTCATTTTGACCCTACCTGTCTACTCATGCACAGGTGAATTTACTTTGACAAGAAATAGATTGTCTGATCCAAACAGAAGCATATAAGGTCAAGACAAAGTTGGGCAGCATGCATGTCAAGCAAGACTGATGACAGTGCCTTTTCTGCATGGCACGACTGCCTGCAAGATTGAGTTGCAGACTAGATCACTCACATGCTAGAGGCTGCACAAAGAAAGCTCTAAATGGTCATACATGGTGATAATGTTGTTATCAAAGGAAATGTTTTTGTTGCTACTGCCATGAGTAAAGTGAGCATACTTGCAGCAATGATGGGAAGCTGTAAGATAAAGTCTGACTTAAGAACAGGATTTTATAGCTATCTAATAACTAGTTAATGGAAACGGATTTTGAGCGACTGCTTATTAAACTTATCACAATCAAATAGACTCTATAGCAATCTAAAGCATAGGTTTCTTTCTACCCACCTCCCTTTCCCATTTTTAAAGTCATACCATCTTGCAGTGCTGTCCTAGCTGTACGGGTTGAACTTTCTTGCCAGTTCTCCACAGCTGACCCAGTATATGTTTGGCATGTCCCTTCTCTGCTTTCTTCTGTACTGTCTGCAATTCTATCACCAAAGACATATGAAGTTAGTAGAGCAAAAGGAAATAAACAGAAATGGAATTCTTGTATTGTTGAGGTAAATGCGTCTTTTTCCCATTTTCTTTCACTCACTCTCAAAATGTTTGAATTCTCAAATTAATCAGCCAGCTTTTCATTCTGGCACAAATTTCCTCTGTGGCCCAGGATAAAGTTTTTTCTGTGATTTTCTTTACTTGCCTGTGTACATCACAAAGCAATTATATTGATTAGCTAATTCTTATTCAGAATTTAGAAGTTGTGGCAAACTATGGATAAAATTAATTTTAAAAATGTAATAGTTATCGGTTGTTTTAAATGTTTTTATTGTCTGTACTTTTGGCATGGAACAGAATACACATGGTAAAGAACAACAGGGAATAACTGTATAAACAGTCACTCAGACTCATTTTTTGGACATATTTTTCAGACGCTTACACAAAAGGAGTCTTTTGTGGATATTATGCTGCATTTCTGCTTCATGCAATATAGTATGTATCTCACTAACAGAAGAGTTTCAGGTAAGACCTTCCTCACACTGACAATAAAGCTGGAAAAGCCAACTACTCTTTCTTCTGTACCTTTATGGAAGAAGAGACTTTTAAGTGTGCTCATAAACATTTGAGATTATCTAGAAATTCTGAATTGAATCATGTAAAGTTAAAATTACCAGAGCTGAAAAAACGCCTAAGTTAGACCTTCACAACTGAACCTCTCCGACACTGTCCATGTAACTCATCCCAAACAACAGGATCTGAAAAACTTTAACAGATTGTACTTTGAAATACAGCAATTTTAACTAGGTATTTGAGCCAACAACTAAATCCACAAGGACATTAATGGGAGATCTGTTCCAGCAATCTAATCTAGGACCGGGGTCTGAGAACAGAGTTTGACCTTTTATACCAAGTGTTCTTCCTCTGGCATCTTGAATTTTGCAGGCTCGCAGTTGAAATGTAAAAAAGCAATCATTTTTCCATTTTTTTGTTACATTGACAAACTGTGTCATGCAATCATGACATTATGTCATGCAGTATTGACAAAAATTATTTATTTCTGCAAAGTGAACTGTTAAAAATTATAACTACACTTTGATTAACTTCTTAGCTTAGTATTGAGTGCACTGAAATCTCTACACATTTTTAGCAGTTTTGGTTTTTTTAATTTTCTTTATGCAGACTTGTAATGATTACTTAAAAGACTTTTAGTTTATACATTTTACATGACGAGAAGTGATAACAAATGTAGGACTCAGGTAGCATATTCTTTGCTCTGCTTGCCTGGTAGAATCTTGTGGATAAGTAAAAAGTACAGAGGTTTAAAAATTACAGTTCAATATTTATATTCAGAGGCACGTAGACTTCTTTTCCAGGATCTATTGTCTGCACGTTAAGTGCTTTTTAATCCTGCAGAAAACTGCAACGGTACTCTCACAAGAGCCTGTCTCACACTAAGATGCCGACAATGTTCATACTCCCACAAGAGGGCAGTAGGCAAGCACGGTACAGCAAAATCTCTTTGCACTGGATTTTGATTGATATGAACCTTATATTTCAATTCTGCTTATTAATCATAGGGAAATCCATACAAATTTTCAGAGTTTTTTAATGCATCATATCAAATTAATCCCATTTTACAGCTACTATATTAAGAAATTATTTTTTACCCAATTTGTGTTCATCATTACATCCCTTTGAAGTTTATGCCTTCTGGTATCTTTCACCTGTGTCCCAGGATGTGAAATGCTTTGCTATCACAGTCATATATAAATATTCTGGAATGCTGTCCCAGCATGGGAAAATCACGTAGGCAAAATGAAGCACTTTCTGAAGTAAAGACGACAAAAGATTGTCTAGCTAGAAATCAGCCTGGTGATTTCCCACGTGGTACTCTTCCCTGCCTGAAGCTCTGCACATGCTGCTGCAGTTCCTCCTGATCCATCTCCTGCAGCAGCCAGGACCAGCCTCAGTCATCCCCTTCACACTGCTCCAGCCCTAGATATCATGGCATAGCACGGTAGAGGAAACCTGCACTGGTGGAGAGACACCACCTTGCAAGTGATCTCAGTGTGACTTGCTGGATCTTACCCCTCCGTCCACCCAGCCAGTACAAAACTTCTGCAGCTGTGAGACTTTTGGGCAGAGAAAATTTTTTTCTGAGCAAAAGTGAGATCTAAAGCTGCCTTTTCAACATGGGCACTCTTACATCAGGAAAAAAGGCCTTTGGGGTTTCACTCCCATTGTCTTTTTGGCTGTCATTTGAACCTACAAGAGGCATCGTTCATCATAAAATACCTGGAGATTTCTCATCAGCATGTGCTTAATTTTCAAAATAATTACACATTTGGGATTTTATGTGCTGGGAGAAATTTTCTCTTCAAAGAAGTTACGTGGTTTGGATGCTTACAGCTCTAAAACAGCTGTGAACTGTGTCTAGTTGAACGTCATCTGTTCACAAACAAGACTGTTTCTTCTATATAGAAGCAAGCTGTTTCAGCAATGTTTAATCAACAGCACTGACCTTTCTTCTCAAATGCCACAAATTCATTTTCAATAAATGTTTAACTACTGATTTCTAAAGGGAAAGGTTCACAACATGTAGAACCTGCTTTTAAACTTACACTGATTTTATAGTTACCACACAGCATGGTTGTAGTAGGGCTGCATATGTGTTGTAGGAGGTTAAAATTTTCACCTGCATTCCAAACATCTTTTGATAGTTGTGTGATCTCCTTTTTCATTTTGCTTCTGACATCTTTCTTTAGTGTCCTAAGATACGTGAAAATACTGACAAAGATGAAAAAAATTAAGCCAATAGTAAAACACTGGCTAAGCCGGTGACCTTTTCCCTTGACAAATGCATGTTTGAGAATTGATCAGAATAATTTCAGGATATACCTATACTGCAGTCTCTGGCTAGTACAGACAAACTTAATTAGATAGCTTGGCTAGATAGCCAGTTGTCCCAGCAGGGAGCTCACTGCAGGCTGCAGATTCTGCCCAAAAAGTTGGGTAAGTATCAGGCAATTTATGGCACTAAGCTTTATGTTCTCACAACTTGTCTACCCTCAGCCATTAGATCTTAATTATTTAATGTCAAGTCAACTTTCTACACTATAGTGGAATCCCAGAAATGACCAATCTATGCACATATTCTAAGGCCAGGGATGTGGAAATGGGTTGATCTATAGTATATTGAGTTGCCTTGTCTGCAGAAGATTATGAACATGCTGTATCTGCTAAAAATAATTACGCTACTTCCCCACGGTGACAAATGCACATCTGGATCGGCCAGTGTAAAACCAGCATCCTTTTGAGTGATTGCTATTTCATTTCACAGCTTGCTTGTTTCTATCTGGCTTTGACATTAGGAATAGAGGAGTAAAACTCTTGTCCCACTCACCTTACCAACTCTAAAAGGGCATGGGTTTCAGCTCAGAACTTGAGGAGAATATGCATAGCCCTGTGAGTACAATGGAAGAGTTTAGTTCTCCTTAGGCGTGGATACCAAAATCTTAGGTTCTGACCATTTTGAACTGAGTCATAGAATGGTTTGGGTTGGAAGGGACCTTAAAGATCATTTAGTTCCAACCCCCCTGCCATGGGCCAGGACACCTTCCACTAGACCTGGTTGCTCAAAGCCTTATCCAGCCTGGCTGTGAACACTGCCAGGGATGGGGCATCCACAACGTCTCTAGGCAACCTGTGTCAGTCTTGGCTATTTTACACTGAAGTACAGCTCTTCCTGCAGGTTACTGATGTATTTGTTAGGGTCTTCACGGTTGAGGTAAATTTTCCCAAATCAGCAGCTCTGGGGTTGTTTAGCATAAGTCATGTATTCCCAGGCTGTTCCAGCCTACTTGCTTCTGCCCAGTTTAAGTGCAGTAATCCAGAATTTTATGGGATCTTTGCTATTAATTGTTCTCAACTATTCAGACTGAAGTAGGTGCTATAGGCGGTTGTAAAGCATTGTTTAGTGTTAAAGAAAGAGCTAATTTCAATGTTTTGTAAATTTTCCAAAATCCACCTGCTGCTCCAAGAACACTTTCATGGTGCTAGGCTGATAACCACTTGCCAAAGACTGAAACATCCCATTTGGAACCGCATTACAGCTACTTATGTCTAATATCATCAGGACTGTCTGTAGTTCTAGGCACGGCTACATTATGCCAAAGTTGTGTGCGCTTGCAGAAGGCCTTTACACATACCTTTGAAGTATGTAATGCATAGATATGCAATGTGCTTTGCATGAGGAAAGAACATACATATGCAAAGAAGTACACATTTTAAAAGATTTTTGCCCTGCATTTGACACCACCTGGAATGGTTTCAATTTTAGGGTTTGAGACTTTTTATCCAACTCAGATGTATTCTACTGAAAGTAATCAGAATTTCTTCACTTCATCTCCTTAGATAATACAAACATAAAACAATAGGTAATACAACAAATCCGCACTGTAATGAGTGGATTATCCATATCAATATTTGTATTTTTCAAATTATTGTGTGAAGGGTGTATATAGGGTCAGATGTTGCGCAAACTTGGTTTCACTTACTAGTGCCTGGAATTTTCTGATCAAACATTAGCAGCAAAACATATTGCTTTGTTTTACTGAACAATAGGAAAGGCTGGAGTCAAAAGCAGTGAGATTCAGAAGGATCTAGGTTCCTAGGTGTGTTTTGCAGCAGTATTTGTACGAGGTGCTTTGATTTCTAGCTTTTGGAGCATGGCTTGAGCTACAGCTTTCTATCGAACAAGTTTGGAGAGTTTGTTTTAAAAATCTTGTTGGGTCCAGTTGCCAGTGGCAGTTTCCCTGCAGCTTCTGTGCCATTTTATGGTGCTAGATGCCATAGTGCACGTGGGGTTAGCATGATCTCTTTAAACAGAAGAAGTTAATACTTGACAGAATCAGTTACTAAATGTGTGTTTTTCCTGTACTCTGGGTCAGGGTAAGAGCATTCCTGTGAAGCAGGAGGTACTAACCTTGCTCTGTAGGTTGTGTGCAGTTCACCATAACCCACGCGCCAGACTTGGAGTTTTGCAATCAAGCGGTGAAACGAAGTGGAGTTCTGGATTTTTGCACATGCTTTCAGGAGCATGAGCATTGAAATGTGAGCATTGCAAACGCTAAGAGCTACCAGGACCTGTGTCTTGATTTGCTTTCTGTGCCATTCATATAGCGGATGACTGAAGCATCAGACCGTCCCGTCCCCCGTCGAAAGCAGGGGAACGAGACACGCTTTGGTAAAAAAAAGGATGCTTGCGGGGTTTTCCCGCCCCAGGGTGGGGCCCTTCTCCTCATCCTCATCTCCATCCCCGTCCCGGAGGGATGCGGGGGTGGCGGGG
>VYXH01002682.1:76307-88761 GCA_013397275.1 Burhinus bistriatus
CGGCCACGCCCCACCGGGGCTAGTGGCGGCGGCGACAGCTGCGGCTCCACTCTGCCTGTGCCGCCACCATGACGGACCGCTCCGCTTTCGACACCAATGTCATCACCATGACCCGCTTCGTGATGGAGGAAGGCAGGCGAGCGAAAGGCACCGGGGAGTTCACGCAGCTCCTCAACTCCCTCTGCACGGCCATCAAAGCCATCTCCACCGCCGTCCGTAAAGCGGGCATCGCCAACCTGTAAGTCCAGGGGTACCGGGAGCACCGGGAGCATCCTGCATCTCCCTGCATCTCCGCGGGTCCAGGGCATCCTGCCGCCTTCGGGGTGGTGGGGATGGGGATGGGGGGTGTCACCCAAAAGCCATGTGTGTGATGTTGCATCCGCCCACACCCTTGCACAGAACTGTAACGTGGACTCTTGATTTTCTCAAATGAAGTGGATCCTCTGACTTTTTAATAAAGCATGCAGTCTGCTGCTGATACACCTTCATGCAAACTCTCAGCAGATTTGGGTGCTTTGAACCAGGACCAAACGAACAGACTGAAAGAAAAAGCCTGTCAAAATATGGCTGAATTTTTGCCCATTGTAGTCAGTAGCTTAATATCAAAGTACCATTTTATGCAACGAAATCTTTAATCAAAGTCAGTGAGTTTTTTTCATATTGCATCATAGCAACTTGAAGTTCTCTATGAAGCTTTGGATATCTAAGGCTTTTAGAAAGAGCACTGGTTAGGAACAGTAGAGTCTGTCATCAGCCAGTCAGAGGGGAGTTGCTCTGGAAGTGCATCAGAAGGAAATTAGAGGTCTTGAAATTTTAAGTAACTGAAACTGATTGTAGGTAACGAATCCCCCTAAGTATTTTACATATTGTTGGTAAGGCAAATTGTGTGCTGATCAGGGCTTTAGACATGGGCTGCTCCATTACTTAATGGAAAACATAGTGCAAAGAAAATGAATTTGCTCTACAAACCATGTAGTGGAAAATGTAATAAGCAAAAGGCCTCTGGCAATACCGAGTAACGTCTATTACAAAATTTATCAGCTGAAAATTTGGTGACCAAAGTTAATAAAATAGAAGCAAGAGTAAAAGAGAATAAAAATCCTCCGCTGTATGTATGCTTGAATTATTTTTCTGTTTTGACTTCAGACTTTACAGAACTGTGATAGTTTTTTAATCACTATGTGCTAGCCCTTTCATGTGGCTCCTTTGTCTATCAGTAAAGACCAGGGTGTCCCATCTGTGACCTGATTTGTAACAGTCTAAGGTCCCATTCCGTATGTGGCCTACACATGTGTCTGTTGACAGCTGCCCACAGGTTCGATACCTGTGCTGATAGCCTTGCCTTATGATCCCCTGTGTGCATTTGACTCTCCAACGTGCTGGGATAGCCAGCCTCAGACTTGTGGGCCTCCTTGAGCAGTACATCTCCCACTGTGGGACTGCATTTTATAACCGGTGGCGGGATTTTGCTTGGCTATCAGGGAATGTGAACCAGTAGGGAACACCGGGGCCCGTTTCTGTAGATCGTCCCCAGGCTCAGCTGTATGCTCAGTGCTGCCCAGCAGCGGAGGTGCAGAACAGCTGGGTATGCCACAGTCCTTTCCCAGCTGCAGGCTCCACGCAGGGCACCCTGCTGTCCCCTCCCAGGAGTCCCCAACAGATGAGGTGTGAGAGCTGTAGCTACTGGCCAAATGGAGTTTTTGCTCTGAGGATGAGGACTTGTGCCTCCACTCGAAAGTGTGGTGTTCAAAGTACATTGTTTTCTAGAACCACTTTCACATTTGAAGGAAAATGTTCAACGCAATGTAGCAGAGGGAGAGAGAGACAGACAGAGAATTATGCCAGGTCTTTTTCTTTGTCGCGTGGATTAAACTGAAGAAATGCAGTACATTCGAAGTAGTGTGTTCAGCATT
Source organism: Burhinus bistriatus (assembly GCA_013397275.1). Taxonomy (NCBI): domain Eukaryota; kingdom Metazoa; phylum Chordata; class Aves; order Charadriiformes; family Burhinidae; genus Burhinus; species Burhinus bistriatus. Next base: position 78,221 of record VYXH01002682.1, read on the forward strand.
ATTATGAAAACCCGAAATACCAGTATTCAGCCTAATCAATGAATTGTAGCTGAAGTACGTAAGAGTCATCTGCATATGGGCAGAGCTGGCTATTGTTTCTCTCTTCCTAGAGCTAAACTTCCCCTCTCTCTCTCTTGCATGCTTTCGAAATCACCTATCACAAGGTCTCCCGGTACTTCCTGATACCAGATGGTCTGAGTCTGATTAGCTGGCAGGGTTTTATTTGTGTTTTGTGTTTGTATTTCTCAGTTTTATTCCCAAGAAAATGTTTACTGCTTAAAATCAAAACTGAAAACATTGAACCATAAAAATGTTGATTTGTCTGTGAGCAAAGTGTTTCTACTGCAATTTGTAATCATATTGCTAACCAGGAGCAAATTACATAGCGCAACTAGTGTTGTCAGGTTCGTTGTTACTTTTTAAGTGTAAGTTTTCTTAGTCTTAGCTTTTTAGCTTGTGCAGCTATAATATTGGAGCCTAGGATTCACGGGCAGTATTTAGGTCTTGAAGGTTACAGCTTATAAAATAACACAATTATTGTAATCCAGCCTTCACAGCCTCCTATGTTTGCCTATGGTTTATGGACTATTGAAAGGTGATTCCTTGTTTTGTGTTCCTCACATTCAGTGTCTTCTAGACTTACCACCACAGCTAATGTTAGCATGTCTCAGGAAGAGTCCACTGGACAGTAAATAAAAAACAGGCTTAGAGTACTGAGATATCATCCAAAAGTACTGTTTGTTTTACAAGACATTTTACAAGCATAAAGTTGCCAGAAACAAGGTACTTTGGAAGAAGTAGTGCCCTATTCTCACATAATGCTCTCTCTTGCCATTGTTCTAGCTACGGAATTGCTGGGTCTACCAATGTGACAGGAGATCAAGTAAAGAAGTTGGACATCCTTTCCAATGACCTGGTGATTAACATGCTCAAATCATCCTTCAGTACATGCGTTATCGTGTCAGAAGAAAACAAAGACGCTGTGATAGTGGAAAATGAAAAACGGGTTAGTAGATTTAAAGGTTCTTCCTGCTTGATTTCAAAACAGCCTTTACAGGTGTACTGCTTCAGATTTGAGAAACTGAAACTGAGCTAAAAATTTCAGAAAAGATGTACTTTTCTATACTGGCAAATGAAGGGGGGTCAGGGGTTGGGTGGAAAGACTGTCAGTCAACATTTATCCTTTCTGTTATTTCTGCTCTTGAGACTGATGTTTGTTGTTTTGTTTTTTTTTTCTCTGTTGTTCCTCCCCCCCTTCTTTTTTTCCCACCTTTCCCTAACTGTGAAGGAAACTTATTTCTTGTTTGTCCCATCTGATCTCTGGAACTATGTTCTGAGTCAGTCAAGCCGTTTTGTAAAGTAGCTTTGTCAGTAGGACACTGAGGAACTGTTCTGTGCGGGTCAAATCTTGAGCTCTTTAATTCATGCAAATTCTCCTTGAAGCCCGTGAAAGACTTAGTAACAATGAAACAAAAATAATTTTTACGTATTTATTATTTATTATTATTTATATTCACAAGTCTGCATGCACCTGTTGAGTGGTAGTTCCTTTTTTCTAGCTAATATTTTGGTGTGATCAGATAAAAATCTGAGTAAAAATTTAGCGAAAACAAACAACTAAAACATAATTTAGAAAGTATAATGATGTTTGCTTTGTCAAAGCAGTTCTCTCTTTCTGTGTTGAGAAATCTTCAAAATTGATTTTATAGACACTGGATGAACAAAGATTGCTTTAGATCTGAACAAATAGGGTTTTAGATCCCCAAAGATCACTGAAGAAGGCACGGTTGATGCTTTTCTAAAATAAATGTGAGCTAATACGGTGTTTTTATCAGAATTCCTACCCAGAATTCCTACCTGCAGAGTAGAGCGTTGCTGAACTTAAATAAGTTTCTGGCATGCAGGCTGAAATCAAACAAAAAGCAAATAAGCACTTACTGTTGTCACACATGATTATTAAAATGACTGTGGATAAAATAAGGGGAAAACAAGTTATTTAAAAGGTACAATTGATTCAGCTGTTTTCCTTTTGTTAGTAATTTTCTGTACCTTCAGGAATTCTTAATACAGCAATAGGCAGGGACCATTTTTGAGGTGGGGGGCGGGAGGGGTAAAAAACCCCCCCAAAACAGGATAAGACCTCAGACTAGCTAAGTTAATTTCTGACCATCTGTCCATTCAGAGCACAGATGAAGTGAAATATATAGTTTATGAATGTCAGGTGTTAAAGGCCTTTTTAATGTCTCTAATTTTAGCTCTACATGAAAAAGGCTGATCTTCTTCATTTGTCTTTTTCCTTGTAATTCAGAAAGCTGTTTTGTTAGAGATGAGAAAGTGTAGCCTAAATGGTAGATATTACAGGATATCTATCAAAATGGGTAGGCATTAATTAAATAGATGAAGCTAAACTAATAATTAAAAAGTATTCTCTTTTTATATATGTATATATTAAAAATTGTGTATGAAAACTTCATCTTTTCCATGGTATCATCTATTACTTACTTTAAATATTTCCCAGCTACTACTGTGGCGAATCACACAGTTGTAATCAAGAATGAAATCTGGGCCAAAAAATTTCTAACACTGAATTCAGTTCCTTCATAATTTATAAAAACCTTTTAGTTTATATTGCTTTGAAAGTCTCTGAGAAAATTTACCTACTGAAGCATTCTTATTTGGGGGAAGTGGGTAAATAATGTTACTAATTTAGTTGTTCGCTCTTTTATATTTTCTAGGGTAAATACATAGTCTGCGTAGACCCTCTAGATGGTTCATCGAACATTGACTGTCTTGTTTCCATTGGGACCATCTTTGGCATCTATAGAAAGGTAAAATGCTTTCATGCAGGATAGGAAAAACTATTATTGTGCGCCTTTTGATGAAATATAATTGCATGCAAGGACTTAATAAAACATAAGCTTTTTTGTGAAGGAGACTTTCAGGACCAGCTTTAAGTTAAATCTATTTCACAGACACTTGCATAAAACATTTGTCAGGGAATTGCATTAGTCTCTTAGAAGATGAGGTACCTGTATGTACACAGAATCCTGGCTGATATTTAATTAGCCAGCTAAAGGAACTACCCCTTACAAACAAATCAGGTCTTAGGTTTCATGAATATTTGTGCTGAGACAAAATACCACATGGTTGTCATCTACTTGGGGAATGTGCTTTCAGGTTTTCTTGTTCACTGTACTAATAGTCCTGTTAGCCTGAGGACAGGCTTCAAACACAAACCAGAGCTGAAACATGGCATGTGCATTTGAAGTGTCTAATTCACTCTGAAAGTCAGAAACCTTGTCTGAAGGAGCTTGAAATACTGGACTTACATGTCACAAGATCGGGGAAAAAGTAAGTCAGATAAAGCACACTCAGCTGTCCATTTTAATCATCTTTTGTATGTTGTCATACATCTCAAAGAAACAGTTTTCAACTTCATTTTTGTATGAAGCAAAAGAAAACAAAAAAATCCCAAGTGCTTTTGATCAACTGTGAACTCCGTGAGTCATGTTTCATTGCTTGCTTTTCAAATGTGTGTGTGAGTTTTCCTCCGAGCTATGTTCATCATCACCTACAAGGAGGTACACAGCTCTATATTATCTCTTTAATCCTTTCCTGCTTCCTGCATTCCAACTAGGCTTATACAAGAGAATTCTAGATCAATGTGTTTGTCTCCTCCATTTAATTTGTATTAGTGCATCCCGTAGGAATCTCAGTTGTGGACCACGGAAGCATTTGTGTCACCTCATGCATGGATATGGAGTAGAAGACTGTCTCTATCCCAGAGAGTCCAGTTATGTACCAACTATAGAAGTGAAGTAAAATTGACTATGCGCCTTCTTATTCTAGATGTCCCCTGATGAACCTTCTGGGAAAGATGCTTTACAACCTGGGCGTAATCTTGTGGCAGCTGGTTATGCTCTCTATGGGAGTGCCACAATGCTGGTACTGGCCACTTCTGCTGGAGGTGTCAACTGTTTCATGCTGGATCCGGTGAGAATGTCTTCTGCTTCCTTGTTTCTTTATTAGGGATAACAAGGTACTGTCTATAAGAACTGTTTGTCTCCGAAAAAATCAAAGGAGCAATTTTCAAGCTAACGTGGAGAAATGAAGTACACTTAATAACCCATCAGCAATAATGTCAAGAGATTTTTGTGTTCTGCCTGCAAGCTGGAGCGGTGCTATGTGTGATTCAACAACGGGAAGACAGCCCCAAGTCAGTGCCAAATCATACGATATTTAAAATGAGTTGTTTTCTGCAATACAGAATGCCCTTTAAGACTTTTTTGTCTTTTCCTTGATGCCAGGACCTTAGTAAACCAGAGAAGCAGAAATATTTAACCACCTTCTGTGTTTTCAGATCCCAACATGGTGTGTAAAAGAGTAAGTGATGTGTGTAGGTGTGTTTTACGTTCTAGCACACGTTGACTGCATGAGTTTTAAAATAAAAGTCATAATGATCATAGCAGAAATCAGTGTGCTTTAGTGACCTGTTTATTTGTACTTAGGCTGTGCCACCTGCCAGTATTAAAATTTTAGAACCTGTGGTGGTCAAGCAAGCAGGAAATACTGGTGCTCCCTGTTAAGTAATAGCTTAAGTAGCTGCATGTATTTTTGTCTATATTCAGATAGCAGATTTAGTTTTGAGCATGCATGCATGTTATCTTGTTTTTTTTCAGCACCAACTTGAAAATTTACTTTAGCGAAAACTAAACAGACCCGCCCTTGGTTACAGAGATTGGCTGTCTCAACTCCAGGCTTCCAGTTAGCCCAAGCTGAGAGGAACTGGAATTTATTAATACCTACAGCTATTTGAAGATGTTTATGCGTTGCTTCAATGGGGACTCTGAGTTTCCAAACTCCTCAGAGCTGTACTTTTATTGTAAGTCTAGCAAAAGAGTGGAGAGCTAAACAAGTTTACAGGCAACAGCATTTTTTGGCATAGAAAAGTGATAGTGAGCTGGAAGAGGTAGTATGAAGAAGCCTGCGTGACCCTAGGATTCATGCTCTGTCTGTGTTTTCTGGATAAACAAAACACTTCATATCTGGACTGCAAAAACCACTTTTTCGTAGGTACTGAATTATTAAAGAAAGTGGCAGCGGTAGTAAATTTTTCATAAATTGTGTGTATGATTGGTTTTTGCCTTGGTTTGTAAATAAATGAGCAATTAATGTTAACAAACTGTTTTTCTTTCTTATTTTCAGGCAATTGGAGAATTCATTTTGGTGGATAGGGATGTGAAAATCAAAAAGAAGGGAAATATCTACAGTCTCAATGAAGGCTATGCTAAATACTTCGATCCTGCAGTCACAGAGTATCTTAAAAAGAAGAAATTCCCTGAGGTAAAAGATCCTGTTTCAGAGAAACTTTCTGATGACAGGCAACACTCATAATTTCCAACTTTATGCAATCAATCACTGTCTCATGCACTGTTCAGAGCTTGTTTTCTTTTCCTGTCTATTTAAAATGTATATTCCTGTAGGACTGATAGGATAGCAGCAGTTGATGTGACCAGGTATTTCACCATCCTTCAGTGCTGCACTGCACCTCTTTTATTGTTTTTTTCCTTTCTTTTTTCTTTACTTTTTTTTAATCTTCCTTCTTGGCTGAGGGCCTGAGTAACAGTGCCAGAGGCACAGCTGGGTATTTGGTAGTCAAGTAGAGAGGAAGACTCATCTGGTGATGAAGAAATTCAATTGACATCTGTGTTAGATGGCTGCTTCATCACTGCAGCATCTGAGTAGGTGAAGAGCTGAATGGGGATGGCAGTGGGTCATTGCTCAGTGGTAACACAAGCTGGGTCCTGAGGGAGCCTCTCACCTCAAAAGCTAGTGTAGTTTCAGGGTCTGCCTTGTGGTCGTGCAGCTTCCTGGTGTCAGGAGGCCTGAAGATCTAAGGAGTGCCTGTGAGAATCACGTCTGTTCTCATGCCTTATGCCTGTCATCACTGGACTTATTACGTGGACAATGAAGTGTAAACATTTACTATTGTTAAGTGTTCATGTCCCTTCTTGACTTACTGATCTTACTTTGAACAAAGACTGGTGTTTTCCCCTGGCATCTTTCCAGGCTTAAGGTGTTGTTTATTTAGGTATTAAAATGTACTCTCTGGAGTGTAATAAAGTATTTAGTGAACTACTAACTTTTACCAAAAAAGTTGTAGAAGATTGCAAAAATGGGTAGAAGAAGTAGGAAAGATCACTTGTTTTTCTCCTTAATATTTTTTCCTGCTACAAAAGAAAAAACCCCAACATCAATTCCTAGCACTTGATCTTTTTGCTGCTGGACATGCAGTATTTTCCAAGGGTTAGAGCACTGATGGAGAGCTGGGATGCATTTTCTGTTGTTGGCACTACCACTCATCTATCCTGAAATTTTCTGTCAGTCCTTTTCCTAGGATTTTCCCGATTAGAAAATGAGGAGGAAACTGAAATTTTCTCCATAACTACTTTGAATATTATCAGTGAATCACAGTATGGAGGAGTTAGACGTTAGGACCACTAAGACAAGGGGAAAAAAAAAACCCAAAACATTAGCCTGATGTGCTCAAAAGTTACATTTATTTAAATGTCTTTCTGTAGGATGGCAGTTCACCATATGGTGGGAGGTATATAGGATCTATGGTGGCCGATGTGCATCGCACACTGGTGTATGGAGGAATCTTTCTGTATCCTGCTAACTCCAAAAGTCCCAAAGGAAAGGTAAACCTGAATAAGCCCAATTATAGAAAATGTTACATTATCTAGATATTTCTTTATCACAGATCAGTATTTTGATTGCAGAACATGTGTGTTATAACTTGGTAGCTTGCATCTCTGGTGTGCAGGTATGGTCACCCCTTGCAAACTGTCACAAGTGACAGCAACCTGTTGTCAGACACCTATTTTAGGGCTGCTGCTAACCTGTTTCAAGTGCACTGACTTCTCTTTATCCCCAAACATATTCAGATTATGGAACATACCAGGGGATGTGCTGTTCAAACGGGCTTCTCTGTACCATCTCAGCCCAAACCATGCTGGCCCCAACCAAGAGAAACATTACAGAGCAAAGTAAACAGCCCACATTACCTTGAGATTCCTATCACAAGCTAGTATGTAAGAAGCCTAAATGTAGTGCACCCCTTACTAGAAGCTCTGCCAAAGAGAAACCATCTGCATCATGTGTTTGGTAACACTGCCTCATCTGGAGGAACTATGCCTGGCTGCCTCTGCCAGGATGACAGTCAGTCAAGGGAAGATCACACACTTACAGGCTGAAAAGGGGACTGTTTATTCAGCAAAGACCTTTCATCTGTTTTGTAATTGTCCGTAAATTATTGCTTCAGTTTGCAGATAAGATGCAGTTATTCATTAGAGAAACCTAATGGCACACTCAGGGCCAGTGTTTTTCTTTCTTTTCACACAGACCTATGTGGTCTGCTGCCTTGTTAAAGGTTGTGTCTTACATATGAGCTTTATCTCTGTGTAAAGAGCACAATGCAAACACGAGCTATGGAGAAAGCACTCAAATTGGGCAAGTCCAGCATTCACTGTGTTTTGTTTAAAAGAAAAATCCACACAATTTCATTCTTGAGTTAAAGTTTATATGAAATATGGAGTACTTAGAGTGTTGATTGGTTTTAAATCAAGTGCCAAATACATTTGCATTTCATGATTCTCAGCATTGCCTGGGCTGATCATTGCCAGTTTGATTTTTACCTTCTAGCTGAGACTGCTCTACGAATGCAATCCTATGGCTTTTGTTGTTGAGAAGGCTGGGGGAATAGCAACAACCGGGCATCAAGCAATACTAGATATAGTGCCTGAGGATATCCACCAAAGAGTGCCTGTTGTCTTGGGATCTCCTGACGATGTGAAGGAGTACCTGGAGATAGTCAAGAAGCATTCAGCTAAGTAAAGAAAGCTTGCTCAATTCACTGTGCAGATGGGAAGAAATGCCTTGCAGCTGAGCCGAAGAACACACTGCAGTACTGCAAGATTGAACTGTCTGACCTCTGTAGCAAGAAAGCAAATGAGCCATATTTTCATAAGATCTTTTTAAAGTGAAACCTTGTGCAATTGCATTGTGCAATGAAAGGCATTAAAAGAGTGCATTAAAGGAAATATTAAAAGTAAAAGCAAGGGAAAAATGTGTTTGCTTTATCATTTGTGATTACACAAAAGCCACTGTGCTACAAGGAAATACTGTGTTGCATTCAATAACCAGGGGAAGACTCAAGTTTCTCAGACAAGCTACAGACTGTCACCAGAGTATCTGACTCTGTCCTCTTCTGAAAATCTTGGGGGGAAGACACAGCAGCCTCTTAGAGTGAATGACCTTTCCTAGACCAGTCTCTAGTTCTTTGGCAACAAATATAAATGCTAACGTGGACACTATCACACATTGTTTATACGGCCCAGAAGTTACTCACTGTACTTCACTCTGGGCTTATTCTAACCAAGAATTAACATTTGTGAAACATGTACATTGTGTGTGTTAATTCTGACACATACTGTTAATATTGCCAGTTGGCACTCTTATCAGATCCAGTTACACAAGGATGGAAAATGACCTTTGGAGGTGGATTTTGAATTGGGTAATGAGCATGTGTAGACAGCTTGGTACCATTCTGCTGTGATGAGCTGGCTATCTTTGCCAGAAATTAGCTTGGTACCATTCTGCTGTGACGAGATGGCTATCTTTGCCAGAAATTAACCTGCTTGCTTGATGAAAAAATGAACCTGTGTGTTGCTAGCAAACACCACCCCCCCAGCCCCAAGGTGTTCTTTGTGGTATTTTGGGAGCGTGCATTACCATGGAAAAGGATTCTGCTGCACAAGCAGAACTAACTTGCAAAGATCCCCACAAAACATACTGACATTTAATATGCTGATTCAGAGCATGCTGCTGGGAACACGGCACCAGTGCTTGGGAGCTAGGTGGGCTGTCCCCCTGTCTGGGTGCAGTTTATGGCCGTGGCTCACAGGCTTTTTCAATCAGTCCAAATCTGCAGATCTTTGACATTTCTCACTGCCCACTTACCTTCGCCAAGCTCAAACTAAGGGACATGTGGATGTCGCTGTTGGGTAGACTGCCACTCAACGTTCACTCAAGCCATGGTCTGGGAGTCCCTGTCTATGGGTGCAATGAGCTATAAACCTGCCTGTCTGAGGATTTTGCATACATCAGTGCAGATAGCCTGTCTAAGCTTGGTTCTTCTTGCAAAACAAGAAGAAAAGAGGTGGGGCAGGGGCAGAACTTAGAAGCCATGCTCTGAAGGCATGCTCTGTGAGGGCTCACATACAAAAAAAAAACCTGTGGGCCCTTGTTCTGACACAGGTTGTGTTTGGGGCATTTGGGAGCATACTGGTAAACCTTAGATGGGTGTATACATGCATCTGTTGTCCAAAGTGACAGAGGACAAGGTGTTTCTGGCAGATGCTGAATGGCCTAGTTTCTGGTGAAAATGCTGTTTCTGGTGAGGCTTTGTTAGTGAAGATGGGACTTTCAGGGACCTGAGCCCTTAAAGGATTGGGGCAGGCCTGGAAATCTCCACTGACGTCTCGTTCTGCTTATGCGCTCACTTTTCAGGCTGTGAGGGCCTAAGTCTGGCCCTGCACAGGATCTGGCTCCTCTATATGCCAAACTCTGCTCTGGGAAACAAGCGGACCATGGCTTACGTACTTTGCCTGATATGCACCTGCAGAATCAGGCACCCCACAAACAGCGACCATGCAGTATGGTGTCTAATTTCTCATTAATTCCCCACTGGGAGAAGGCTCAAACCTGCATCTCCTGGCAAGGTACCCTTGTTGCCAGTCTGGGGGCCAGACTGGAAGGAGAGCATTGACTCCCCTGATCTGTGCGCCCTGTGCCATCACCTGGGAGACAACTTCATGACAGCAAGTGGGACAGCCATGTGCCAGGGGACTCTTGTGGCCCGGGCTTTTCTTCACAGGCTGTTCTTTCTTGTACTAGGACCAATGTTGCTCCCTCTGCCTCTTCCTGTGAGCAGCCGACCACTGGGGCATGGCCATGCTCTCACTTTTGTAAAAGAAAAAGAAAATTTGCCATCCTTGCTTCTGTTTCGCCTTTTCATTGTGATTTCAAAAGAAACACAGAATCACAGGGGTTGGATGGGACCTCTGGAGATCACCTAGTCCAACCCCCCTGCCAGAGCAGGTTCACCTAGAGCAGATTGCACAGGATGGCGTCCAGGCAGGTTTTGAATGTCTCCAGAGTCAGAGACTCCACCACCTCTCTGGGCAGCCTGTTCCAGTGCTCTGCCACCCTCAAAGGAAAGAAGTTCCTCCTCATGTGTAAATGGAACTTCCTATGTTCAAGTTTGTGCCCATGATCTCTTGTCCTATCACTGGGCACCACTGAAAAAAGACTGGCCCCATCCTCCCAACACCCTCCCTTTAAGTATTTATAAGCATTGATGAGATCCCCTCTGAGCCTTTTCTTCTCCAGACTAAGAAGACCCAAGTCCCTCAGCCTTTCCTCATAAGAAAGATGTTCCAGCCCCCTAATCATCTTTGTAGCCCTCTGCTGTACCCTCT
>VYXH01002682.1:89530-100204 GCA_013397275.1 Burhinus bistriatus
TCTCCCTCTCGCACTGCCTGATAGTTCTCAGCCTGCTTACCTCCTCCCTGAGCTCCATCACTAAGCGGAGGAGCTCCTCTACCTGGGCACACCTCCCGCAGGCATGCTCACTGCTGATGCCCAACAGCGGTGTAGGTGCAGGGCCCACCCTGCTGCCGGACACCTGGGTGCCAGTGTGCTCCCAGGAGAGCTCTGTCTGGGAAGCTGCATCAGAGCTGGTGCCTGCAGAGCGCAGGGACGCCATGGTCCTCTTCCGAGTGGCTACCATGGCTTCCTGTTCCTGGGTGACACCCACTCGCTGCTTCCTTGCTCAGTGCTGTTGTCATCCACATCTTCTTTAGATCCTTAAGTTTTTAATTTGACCTGTCCCCAGAGCCATAGCTGGATGCAATTTTTTATTTAATACACTAAGCAGAGGATAGTTGCAAGCCCTTACAGCTTTTTTCTGGCTTTCCACATACCAGTTCGGACTACAGTGCCTCACAAGTCTGTTGGCACGACTTGAGAGACAGTATCCACAGCAGCCATTTTTATCTAGTTACAGTTAATTCCTGCCCTCAACACCTTCAGGAATCCCTGGGCTGCATATACCTATTTTTAAGACACCATGCTGGCAGCAGGTAAAGGTTATAGATGGAAAGGGAATACTGCCCATGTTTGCTAGGTCACTTTCTAGTGTTTTGGTTTTGCCTGTAGGCTGACATTTTATAGTTAGCATTTTTCACATTGTGAGCTGGGTTTTTCTTTCTATCTGTTAATATGTAAGCCCACATTTGAATGGCAACCCCACAGAGCAACCAGCAGGGAGAACTACGCAGTAATCTCCTTCCACAGTCCCCTTTCCAGAGCTCGCCTTCCACATCGATGTGGGGAGGGAGGGTCAGTTTGTCACAGCGCCCGCTGTCAGCCCCCCTTGCAGAACTACCCACTGTCCGGCTGAACTGTGGCATTTGGTGAAAGGTCGCTGGCTCCAATTTCAGCTGGTGCCATCCAAGTGACTAACGTTTCAAATCAGTTAGAAGAGGTGTCACCTTTAAGGCACAGGGCTAGCCTGTGTGCCAGTGGAAGTGTGAGTCACCCCTGAGAGCTCTTGTGCAATCTTTATATTAGAGGGCAAATCTCCCATGGATCTGTCAAATTGAGGTGTTCATTTTTTCAACCTTTCTATGCGGTTCCAACCCATCTTACCGAGCGTTTCTCAGGCTTATAAAGAATCATCACACATTTTTGAAACAATCTGATTTCTCCCTCCACCCCCCATTAAATGGTCATTATTTCTATAGCTTAATCATTCAGTTTAATCATTCACATTTTTCTCATTCAGTGGCATCACGGTATTTATGGAAACACGGTAAACTTTTCATGCAACCCAGTCTTGTCAGTCTTGTGCCTTTATCCAAGTTTTATTCTTTTATTGCTCTTTTTGCTCTACTGTTGGCTGCAATATTTCTGGAAAGCTTGGGTGTAGAGTCTGTATTCTTTACGTGTTAGCGTAAGTTAAGTTCTTATTGCAAGTGTGTTATTTGAGCAGCAGCTCAAAGCATTGTATTTCATACACACTAAAAGGTATCCAGTACCTGTAAAAAGCATTTGGGGATTTTTCAGTTTAAAAAAAAGGGAAGAGGAAAAAAATAGGCTTAGTAGCTCTGAGAACACCCTTTGAACCAATAACTCCAAAACAAACTTTCTGTTAGAAGATGATCTGAACTTTGCCTTTTTGACCAGTGTAAAATATCACTTGGAATCAACAGTAAAGAAGGCCTGCACATGATGTTTTGATGAATGTTAGAAGCCATAGGCCAACCCCCACCCCGTTTGTTATTTGCTAAATTGATTGGGTATCCCAATGGTATTCCAGCTACACAGCAGAGAGATTTTGCATTTAAAGCATTTTAGTACTGGTCAGGCTGACATCTGCCATGATGATGAAATAATGTGCAGAATGTAATGGCTCTACTTTAAGACAGCAGATCCGTCTGCATGTATAATGTTAAACCTGTCCTCTTCTTTTATTAATAGCACAACATGCTATCCCAGACCTCCATAAATATGTTATATTTTGGTTTTGTACAAAATTTATTCGAAGAAAGAAAGTCTCCTAACCTGGCAAAAAGTGCTCTGGAATATTTGTCCCATGATGTGAATTGTATACTTTTAAGTACATCACAGTGGTAGAAGAGAAAGAGAAATCATTGAGATGCCTTAGAGGATGTAGTGCAAAATCTGCCTGTTACTCCACCTGAGGACCTCTCTTGCCAGTCCTTCCCCCTCCTTAGAATGAGACTTGAAAAACATCCCCAAAGCTAAGCACATGGGATGTAAGCAGCACTGAGCTCGTGTTGAGTGCCATCAGTCTATGAGACCTTTGCTTAAAGCTGGTTTCAGAGTAGAAAAATCTTAGCATTCAAATCCCTTTACAACTCTCCAAGTAATATGTTGTTCATAGGTGAAGAGACGCTTTTAGGAAAATCCAAAGAAATGATAATGGTTAAAAAAGGAATGCAAAGGGAAATCCAAACTCTTTGCCTATGGCTGCAGTTCCTATTAATGAAAAAAAAGCTAGGTATATGTTTTGTTACTGAATTTTGTTTCTGTCTTCCTGACGTGATTTTAGTGCAGTAATTTGGGTTAAATGAATCATAACAATGAAACTCAATGAAACTTTTCTTCTTTAACTCTGGATTTTCTTGTTTTGCTTGTGGGCTTCCCAGACCTTCTACTTAAAAATAAGAGAGTGGTGCTAATAAGTAAAATGAAGGTTACAACCTATAATTATTCTTACTACCTTATCTGAGTGGGAAGATAGTGCTGTAATTAAAATAGGTAATTCCAGTGTTTTAGATAACATGTACCTAGTTCACTGACATTTCTGTCTACCTTCACATTAGCTTCATGTGATCCAAGTACGTTGCTTGTAAGGAGTTACTGGCAGTATAATTGCAAACTTGGACATACCTGAATTTACACGGTGCTCTACAACAACAAAGCCGAGGTAAAAATTCATTTTGTGAGTTATGACACACACAGGCTTAGATCAGATAAGCTTCATTTGTAAATTATTGAAGATATAATTACTTTGTAACCAAACAAGCTGCAGCTCACCAATACTTCTGATTCATGCAGGCCCTATAATATTACAAGTAGCCCAGACTAGGAATGAAGTCATTAAAATGGGATTGCAGCAGACCAACTAGCAACATAAAACATCTTTAATAAAAGCATGTCTAGATGCACCCTGCATCTGCTGTTGATTCCCCTGGGATGTGCCAGACACCTTCAAAACCCTCCTCTATGGAGGAGGCCAAAAGGGGGTAAGCAAGCAGGGATTAAGGCGATATGGGAAGGGAACTTCACTGTCCAGAGTCTCGGCATGGTGGGTGCTCTGCTGCGGGGCATGTGGCACGCGTGGTTGCTGATGCCCTATGCCTTCGTTTCTGGTGCCTTGCAAATTGTGTTCTTTGCCTTGGCTATGCTGAACTCATTGCTGAGTGGCAGCTACAGGAAAGTAGTTTCCAGCTAAACAGCCAGCTGGAGTTTTGCATTATAAGCAGTCTGATGCACAAATAGAATGTGTTACTAGATCTGCACATCACTTATTTCAGTGTGTGGGAAGGGCAGCTGAGCAGTGGTTGCTCAGCTGTAGTCCCGTTTCAGGCTCCTTTCCTGCACCCCGGAGGAGCCGTGGAGCCAGCCTGGGGTGCAGTTATTCTGAGCATTCAATCACATGGTCTCAGAAACATCTTAATAAACTCTGACCAGCAACGCAGCCAACAGCTTCGCCTCAAAATAAAACAGCTACCCAGGATCTCAACACAGCAAGAAAGTCTCTCGTCCAGCCGAAAAGATAGGAACTCTGGTACCCAGCAAAAATGTCCGACAAAACCCCCTTCGAAACGGATATGCTGACGCTCACACGATTCGTTATGGAGAAGGGACGCCGCGTTAAAGGAGCGACAGGGGAGCTGACACAGCTGCTCAACTCCATGCTGACTGCCATAAAGGCCATTTCCTCTGCAGTCAGAAAGGCAGGCCTTGCCCACATGTGAGTCCTACCTAGCGATATGGGGAGGAAGAGAAGGTAGAGAGATAGCTGCTTGCACAGCAAAGCTGGGGAGAGGATAGGGATTCATAAATATATTGGAAGTGTCTTTTTTTAAGCTGAGTGACTGTAGGCATGAGGTCAGAGCCTGGATTATCAAGAGTGGGAAGTGGGAGATCTCTCTTTCAGGAACATTTTAATATTGGGCACAAGACAGATATTTAGACTAACTGCTGTTCTGTAATATTTTACTCTAAAAATTTAAGTCAGAACTTCAATGCACTGCTCACCTCCTTATCCCTTGTAAATGTTGATATTTATTGATTTTTAAATCTACTGTGAATTTGCAGAATATCACACCATGATATTTTTAATGCAAAATACCACACCGTGATATTTTCTGCTAACACCCAAGTTGGGTGCTAAGCTGTGCAAATCAGGGCTTGGCTTATACTGGGAAGCTGATGTTCTGCCTGACTGCAGTATAAATAATGCTCTAAAGCAACAGCCATGTGAGAAACGCCATACACTGCCATGCATGAGTGCGTTTCCCCTTCCTTCCTCATGTAGTATCAGGGTTACAGGTGGGCAGTCTTAAAAGGGCCTATATGAAAAAACAAATGTAACAATTTGCATCTAATAGTTTAGCAAATGGAATAAAAAATTACCTTAGCAAAGCCTGGAATGAACCGAGCTGTTCCTCACACAGCCAGGTGAAACAGACGTAGGTGTCATTCTTTCAACAGTGATCTATCTGAAGCGGTTCAGAGAGCTGGAATGTCCTAATAAAATTATGCATTTTAAATATACAGGTTTTGTTATGTATTGAAATACATGTTTCTGTACATGCCTGTGTGTGTACGTATGCATAGATGCATAAAAAAGACAGGGAATATATTTGCGTAAGAAAGACAACATTTGTAATTTGGTTGGGTTTTTGTTTGTTTTTTTGTCTGTGGAAACACCAAAATGTATGACACACTGTGTTTTTTTGTACCTCTGTTGACTATTTGGTCAAAGTCCTCAATAATCTTTGCAAATCATGAATTCAATGTCTCAGTACTATCACCCTTATTTTACAGGAGTGGACCATAATATGCAGAGAGGACATGAGACATACTCAAAGTTAACAGCAGTGTCAGGCTCCTGTGCCCTCACTGTTAAACTGTACTTTGTTCCTGTACTTAGTCGGTGAAGCTGAGCTGTTTTGCCTCCCTGACTTAGAGGAACAGTTGCTTTTATCTCATTTTTGTCTTTCAATATGCAATCTCTGAAGCATTTAATAAGTGGGGAGAACCTCTATTTGATAGACTAGAAGTGGAATAGCCACCTAGCCTACAGGACACATGGCTACTGCGCTGGATGAATCTTCCCTTCAGAAGGAAAACACCCATTATGTTAAGGAGCAAATGTCTCTTTTTGTATACAAAAGTTTCAGGTGATGAACCAGAAATAGCTGAAGTATCCAGACACACAAATGAGTAACTTGCACCATTCAAATTACTGCAACTAACTATGAAATTTCAGACATTCATATGGCAAACCTTCAACCACAGTGACTGACTTGCATCCATCTGCATTTGTGAAGTTAGAGAGCTCTGATTTTTCTAGCCGCTCCAAATGGGAGACTGTGAAGTGACTTCTTTAATGTTAAAGAGGTTAGTATAACTTTGAACAAGTTTGCCATTCAAGATTAAAGCAGGACTTTTTCCAAGCCACAGACTTGAGCTGGGAATGTGCCTGAAAACACACTAACTGGAAAATGGGTACTTAGCACTCCCTGAAAATCAGTCCTTTCCAGAATCTCAAACTTGGCACTCCAGAATAGAGTGCCCAAAATGCTCAATACTTCTGAAAAGCTCAGGCAGCTTTGAGCTTTGAGTAAGACAAAAGACCTACCCTGCCCTCACCTAAGGCCTGCTGCTGACCAACATCCTAGGGACTAACCAGTTGCCCCTTCCCCTTCCTTTTTTTTTTCCCATAATGAATAAAAATGCTGTATCTATTCCCTGTATAATTCCTTATACTTCTAAGATGCCCAGACCATGCACATTAGGTCTAAACAGTGCTTCCTCAACTGGAAATCTCAGAAATATGTATAATACTATATACTACATCATTAGTATATTGCTAAAATCAGGATAGGGAACAGATGCATCATCCTAACTCATCCGAGGATGACCAAATAAAACAGACCTTGATCCTGAGATACAGTACAAGCGTGGGGAATTATGCGGGGGTGTCTTTAAAACTTCTGATTTTGGGGTGGTTGGGGACTGAGTGTACGTGGGTTAAAGGACCATCATGGAGCTCTGAGCAGCCAGCAGCAGAAAACAATGCAGATGTTAACTGCCCCTTCTCCTTCCTCAGAGCTGCTGCCAGCTGCTTCATGGGGCTGCTAGGGAAGCCTGGCACCCACTGGCCTGGCTGTGGGCTCTGCTCCTGGTGTGGAGAATATCCAAGCAAAACAATGCAGGTAAAGCCCCAAAATCATGCCATCACCCTTTCCCTTTCTCTTGCACGCTTTTATTTTTTAGCAGCAGCAACTGTCTCCTAATGTAACTTAGCAGTTTCATCCAAAGGTTAGAGGCATGGGAAGATGAGAGGAAGGAGCCACCCTGACTTGTTTTTCTCCTAAAAACCTGCAACGTTGGCCTCCCTCAGGTTTTCTGGTATTTTTACTTTTCTGTAGGTTTGGTATAGCTGGCACAGTGAATGTGACTGGTGACGAAGTGAAGAAGCTGGATGTATTATCCAACTCCCTGGTGATTAATATGCTCCAGTCCTCCTACAGCACCTGCGTCCTGGTCACAGAGGAGAACAAGGAGGCCATCGTCACCCCGAAAGACAAGCGGGTCTGTGTAGCTCCTGCCTTCAGGGGGTTATCGGCTCAGGCAGCAGCAGGTGGCACTCTTGTTTCAAGTATGAAACCTGGGCCTGGCCCCAAAACCAACCCTTCCCGGGGGAATTCAGAAAATTTGCAGCGTTACTGCATTGTTTTGATTAATAACTGTGGTAAATGGCACGGTTTCAACATCTAAAGGAGCTGTCGAGGGTAAAATTATAATTAAAGTTTGTGAAGGGGGGGAGAATAATTATTTTGGAGCTTGTTAACACACCCTTTATCCCAGGTGTAAGTGTACTGTTACATTCCCTGACCGTCGGTGTGACGGTTTTGGATTACATTTATATTTAGGCAAGATAAAATGAGATGAGGGGCTGGCAGAACTGGGTTTTAAATTACATGTCCTCAGGAAACACCTGACTGCTTCATCAGGCTTCCCCCGGGAGGGGATCCTATTACAGCAAGATGCTGCTCATGCTGATGTAACCTACCCTTTCCCCAAGATGTCTTCTTCCTGCCTTCTTACTGTCAAACCTCACATCACAGGCAAATCTTTTTGTCCAGAAGAAAACCTAACAAAACGTATTTACTTGAGGAATATGCTTGCTTCCAAAATGAGTCCCTCCTTTTGCTTTCAAGCGATTTCTTGCACTGCTTGGCAGCAGAGGACTGCTCCTTTCTGTCATCAGATTTTGTGCTGTCTGAGCAGAAGCGTGCCCTCTCGTATTTCCCTGGCAGGCTCTGCAGGGAGTGGGTGTTGTGCTGCAGGGCCAGCTGGGTCAATAGTGCAGCCTTCTCTGGCAAGCTGTGTCAGGCATGCTTAGAGGGCTAAATGCAGTCATAAAAACATGAGTTTTGTCAAGTAAAAGGAAATAATAGTGTAAGACTACATATCATTTAACGCTTCCTTTGCCTCTTCTGTTTTAGGGTAAATATGTGGTGTGCTTTGACCCCCTTGATGGCTCATCCAATATAGACTGCTTGGCACCGATAGGAACAATATTTGCTATCTACAAAAAGGTAAAAGGATGAATGAAGCACACATGGCACAATTCACTTGGTGAAAGCAAAATGTCTTGTGTATATCAACATGCTTAGTTTCTTTCTGAGGTCCATTAAGTGTCTTTGGGAACTACAGAGCCTCTGAAGGAGTGGAAGAGGTAACACCTGGGATTCATGTGTACTAAAATGCTGCCTGAATTCCCAGGAAGGGAACACTCAGCCCCATGAAATTGTTAGGTGGCAGCAATTCCCTCCTCCAGACACAGAGGCACTTAAATAAAAAACCCTTTCACCATCAGGCAGCTAGTTAGCTCCTTCAGTGATGGTTTACTCGCTGCAGGAGAGCTAAGCGATGTCACAGTCCCTATGAATCACAGTATTTGTCTTCCTGGATACTGACTGGAGGGGGCTGACAGTCACTGCCTCGACCGTATCACAGTTAGCAGTGTGGTGGCCTTCTGGTGTGAGTTGCTACGCCTGTTACAGATGGGGGTTTATAAGCGTGCTAACCATGGAGGCCACCTGAGGCTGAAGGAAACAGTCACCTACAGCCACCTTGGGGCTGCACAGAACAGCAACTGCACAGCCAATTAACAAACTTTAATAGTTAGAGTCATGCCAAGTCTTGTGATTTGATTGCTAATCTCCCAGCAGTCAGTGTTTTTCCTAAAGCCTGAGCTCACAGTCATATGACTATGGGAGACCCTCAGCCATCACTATTGTGAAGTAACATTTACAGTACTTGTGACTGCAAAGAAGTCTTTGCAGACTCAAGATGCTAGACTTCAAACATATGAAGATATGTTTTTAAAGTCCACTTTCATCTTTTAACTCATGATTTTCAACTGGCCAGTCTGTGTTTTTTCCATTTCTGGTAGGTGATACACTAATTATCACTGTTGAGAATATGCATCTACTAGTAAACCAAATAGTTATGGCACAATGTCAACAGGGTCACAGCACAAGCCAAGTGCTGGCATATGGCTGTCCAGACTGCTAATGGTTAGTGCAAACCCTCATGATAAATGCAGCCCAGGCCAGATAACACTAAGATGATGCCTGGGTACAGCTTGTGGAAAGAGCAGCCCAGGGACTACCTCCAGTACCGTCTACCACCTTGCTTTTTGCAGGGAAGAGAGCTTAGCTGTATGGATGCAATCCATGCCACATGCCTTTATGGTAAGCAAACGGGTCCCCAGTCTTTTCATGTATCTCTCTAAAGAAAGCCTGAAAGACTACAGCACCTCCTAACATTTACAATAGACAATAACTGCACTGTCCACTATTCTTAAAGGTGGTAAGCACCATCTTACAAATACTAAACATTAGCTCTCTGTTTAGAAGTGTCGTGTTAGGTTACTCTGCGTAACCATAAAGGCAAGTGCTTAGTGTGATTAATATAGCTTAGCAGGTTGAAATACAGATTAGATTTCTCTACCATCTTTAATTCACCTGTTAATGTGTATGAAGACTATGGACTGCCCAGTCTTCCCTAGGATTCTGCTTCGGGATTGATATATTTCCCAGAGAACTCATGTCGTTCCCAAATGCTCAAGTTTTCAATTAATTAAGTTTTCTGATCCTTCCATAGTTGTTATTGTTCTACTATATATTAACATATTTGTTGTAAATACTGTTTCCCTGTTACTGGTTTTCATGTGGGTGGATATCATTCAGGGCTTCATAAAAAGAAAATTACATTGCTTTGTACAAATGCTTCATATCCAAATGAAAACCCTGCTCCTAGGATGAAGCACAGTTTGTCACTTACAAGAGCAACTTACCAATCTTCCCTGGAAAGTTAGAAACAATGTCGAATTTACAGACTTTCACTTGCATAATGCTTTCAATTAAAATGCTAATTCCAAAGTACGTGTTAATTAATGTGCCCTCCTCTCAGACAAGACAATTTCATAGCAATATTATTAACTTCAAACCCTTTGAAAAAATGCAATAATAAGTGGTTTATTGATTGTTACTGAAGGGTAGTGTGACAGGAATAAAAGTGAGGTGTTTATCCCAGTGGATGCGAATCATTTAAGAAAGAAAATAGAATTTCAAGCCATTTAAGGTTCATGAGCCTCATTTTGGAAAAGCCAGAACAATTGTAATTCCAAAGGATGATACTTAGCACCTGTCTGATATTTGGTACCTTTCAATTCTCAGATGATTACATGACTGATTTTCTCACTATGTCAGCACCATAACTTCATTTCCAAAGGCACACACTCCAGAACTGAAATATTTGCCTCATTTTAGGGGAAAAAAAAAAACCAAACCAAACCAGCACTTTCCTACAAAGACCAGACATGGCTAATACATTTCAAACCTGAAAATGGTTCTCTGGGTGCTCCCAATACAGAGCCACCATGATGCTGTTACCATTGCCTCCTGCCAGAAGAGAGGCATCTGTTTCTTAGAGAAAACCACTGGGAAATAAGTGCCATCTTATGTTTATTTGCTTTTCCACCAGGCTTTTACTTTTGGAAGCATGGGTGGTGTTGAACAGACCAGAAATGTCAGAAAACTGGGGCTGAGGGAGGAGCCTTTCTGAATCAGCAGAAGCCAGAGCAAGGGATAGGACCTTGACAGTAAATGCCACTGAGGGGCTCCCAGCTGCTGGAGTGTCAGGATGTGGTAACAATGAGTAATTTTTGCTTGGGTTCTTCCCAATTTTTCATGTCACTGAGCTGAATCTACAGCTTTCAGTTCATACTCCACATATATGCTATGAAACTCTGCTGCTTTGTTTCATTCTGATTTTAATTTGTAATGTTGCCCAGTTCCT
>VYXH01002682.1:101099-131644 GCA_013397275.1 Burhinus bistriatus
AAGAACTTGGCAAAATAATAATAATAATAATAATAATAATAATAATAATAATAATAATAATAATAATAATAATAGAAAAACTCACTCTGCAAGTAAAAGTAACAAAAGTACCAAAATCTTTCAGCTGAAAATAAAAACATTTTGATGTGGAATTACTGTCTTCATATGCCATGAAAGATGTAGTTTTAGTGTCCCACGCTTAGTTCTCCTCTATATGTTGGCATAGAATGATGAATGGGATCCCCAGGTTACCCTTAGCCTTCCACCTTGCTAAGACCATGGCACCCTGAGAGNTTGCCTCATTTTAGGGGAAAAAAAAAAACCAAACCAAACCAGCACTTTCCTACAAAGACCAGACATGGCTAATACATTTCAAACCTGAAAATGGTTCTCTGGGTGCTCCCAATACAGAGCCACCATGATGCTGTTACCATTGCCTCCTGCCAGAAGAGAGGCATCTGTTTCTTAGAGAAAACCACTGGGAAATAAGTGCCATCTTATGTTTATTTGCTTTTCCACCAGGCTTTTACTTTTGGAAGCATGGGTGGTGTTGAACAGACCAGAAATGTCAGAAAACTGGGGCTGAGGGAGGAGCCTTTCTGAATCAGCAGAAGCCAGAGCAAGGGATAGGACCTTGACAGTAAATGCCACTGAGGGGCTCCCAGCTGCTGGAGTGTCAGGATGTGGTAACAATGAGTAATTTTTGCTTGGGTTCTTCCCAATTTTTCATGTCACTGAGCTGAATCTACAGCTTTCAGTTCATACTCCACATATATGCTATGAAACTCTGCTGCTTTGTTTCATTCTGATTTTAATTTGTAATGTTGCCCAGTTCCTCAGATGTATTTTATTTCCCCTCCCTTCATTGTCATGAGGACAATGTTGTCCCCTCCATGTGGCCCCTCACAGAGAAGGTGTAAGAATTCAGGGCAAACGCAAGGGATACTCATGACACACGTGATGCAAATGGAGACCTGGAAACCAAGTCCTTCCAGAGCTGCTCCAACTGCTGATAAGAACTCTCTCATGTGATGTTGGCAAATCATACATGCAAAAAATTTTCAAACTCAGATATCATCTGAGGGTACCCCTATAGCCAGACTCTGCGGACCTTGTTTCATCTGCTTCACGCCAATGAGCCAAAGTGACTGTCAACACTTGTCAGAGCTTCTCTGCAGTCCCTCTGCCTATTTCAATGCTTTGCATAAAGACCTCTAAGCAGATTTCACTACTGCCATCTCATAGCCAAAATATAATAGATAGGAAATCCATCTGTGCACCAGAAAGAGGTGAAAATATCTGGCTTAATTCCTTAGTTTGTTTCACAGTACATGGTACTTGGTAGGACAAAACTCCTGCAGTTCTAACAGTGAAATATCAGCTGATCTCTAGCTTTTTTACATTCTGACAAGCTCTGCAACATGTTTGTTTGAGACTGAGCTTTTTTCCTTCCTGTTGGAAGCTGACTCTTGGAAACACAGTTGTGAATAAGGATAGAAAAACAAGTGAATTCTGCCCAACTGTCCATCTCCCGAGGGAGGAGTTCCTCTGTTTTTTCAGAATAGTCAACAAAGATGTGGTTTCTCTACCACATAAATGTAGAAAATGCATTTAAAAGATAGGACTGAAAAGCTCATCTCAAAAAATATATTTTAAATCAATATCATATGTAACTGGCAGTTATATATACTGTATATTCACCATGTTCTATAAAACAAACGTCTTTACTGTATTTATACACAATTAATTTTTATTTAATGAGGAAAGCATACAAAAAGCTAGGAGAATCATTATATGTTTGCAACTAGTGGTGTAAATGTATGTTTAATTCTGCATTTAATGTTGCAAATAATTAGTTTACTATAGACAACCGTTGCTTTTGATGTTGAGATGCATGTGCCATGAGGATATATTTTTGAAAGAGAAGATGCTATGTAGGGTAAAATAGTTGGTTCTGTAAAAGATTGTTTAGCAAAAGATTAGCCACTGATAGTCAATATTCAAAGCTCTGGAATATACAATCAGGGGTTTTAATTAGTCTTCATTGTGTGCACTGTAACCTCTTTGAATAAGCAGCCCAACATAGAGTAATTTGAAGGGACTGTGTACCAGATGTATTTGTACCTGCTATATTTCAGCTCCCCTAAAGAACTTGTTGGCAACTGGATTTTTTTTCCACAGAAGAACTTGGCAAAATAATAATAATAATAATAATAATAATAATAATAATAATAATAATAATAATAATANTGTTGGCATAGAATGATGAATGGGATCCCCAGGTTACCCTTAGCCTTCCACCTTGCTAAGACCATGGCACCCTGAGAGCTCCTTGCCATGGGGCACAGCAGAAAATTTCTCTGTTGGAGAAGTGTTTTCTTTTGGAAAATATCTGTGAAAGACATTCTTGATTTTTTAAAGAATTTACTCAATATTCATTGAATATTTTATTTCCTACACAAAACAGTCTCCAGTGATTTTTAATTTTTAGCCAGATATTTTGGGCTAGGCTTGCTATTTCTATTTAGCGGCTACTCAGTCTAATTAAGACAATGCAGTCACTGAGAAATTGTCCGAGTTTGGATCAATAAAATGCTAAACCAGGGCCTGAAGAAAAGATCTGAGGGAGTTCTCATTTTAATTCCTTGCAAATCACCATCAAAACATCCACAGAAGATGCACCACAACTGACAAACTTTTAAAGAAACATTAAGGTCAAGCATTTCCTACTCACTTTATAGTCCCAGGAGATGAAGCCTGGAGCCAGCCTTCCCAAGTACTCTTGGCTGTTCTTTCTCATCACACCAGTCAAACTCCTGTAAGCTGTGGCTGAGGCACGCCCCAAGAGCTGGCTGGAAATATTTGCACCAGGTCTGCTTGGCCTATTGTGGTTCAGTGATAACCAAAGTGCCAAATCAAAATACAAGTGCTGGAAATTGATTAAAATCCTGAAGTAAAGTGCCATGTGAATGTTCTATGTAGAGTTATATATGCATACCTGTACACACACACACACACACAGATATTACATACACAAGTGCATTTGTTATTTTATATATAATAGGAACATTTATATCACTTCAGTTACCCATCTCTTCACCAGCAGAGACCAATGCACAATTCCATCGTGTTGCATCATCTGCTCTTTTATTCTGCATTACTGGAAGCAATTTGTCTGTAATGTCAATTACTGCATTCACCTCACAGTTATTTCCTCTAAAGGGCGTCAGTATGATAGCTTATGTTTATATTTCCAGAAAATTAGTACCTCTGTTCTGTCTCAGATTTCTGACGATCTTGAATTAATAGACTGGGCTGTAATGCTAAGGTAGCAACTTTGTTGCAGGTATCGTATTGATTGCATGACATGTATGAAATAACAAACTCTTAAGGTCCTGTCCCAGCCTGCACATGTACTTGTACCAAACTTGCCCTGAACTAGTGGGAACAATCTCTATTTTGGTTCTTTCAAAGGCCTGTATAGACACAAAAAGGAAATCTGGCCCACTTTATTATTGAAGTGTTGTTTTTATTGTTTCTCATAAGAGTTTAACCTTCAGTGCAATGGTAATTTTTCCTCAGGAAACAGACGACGAGCCCTCTGAAAAAGATGCTTTGCAGCCCGGACGCAATATTGTTGCTGCAGGGTATGCCTTGTACGGCAGTGCTACACTGGTCGCCCTCTCCACAGGGCAAGGAGTGGATTGCTTCATGCTGGATCCGGTACAGTCATGGTGCTAACCACATTGCCACTATCTTTAGAGCTTTCCATGCTTGGGTTTACTCATTTTTCTTCCTCCTTGTCTCTGAAATCTAGGAAATCAACATGATTTTCTTTTTCACCCACATCCTGGAGCATCCCACTTCCAGTTTACAAGTATTTAATAATACATAAGTATGTTGGTTGCAATACCTCTATTTGTTTTTAATACTCAGTGAAAGAGAGTTTAAGTTAAATAGCATTTGAAACCCTGTTCATTCAAACCACATGGCTGGTTTGCACAAACACTTAAGAAAATTTGCTCTGAACAGTGTCTTTGCCTCCAATTAAAGGACTTCTTCTTTTTTCTTGTTCTTGCTTTTTCTTTCTGTAGAAGAACCTCAGCGTGTTCAGTGTTTAGCCTGGGGCAAGGACCATTTGTTGATATAGTTCATGCAGAGTGATGTCTGATTTCCTGAGTGCAATCTATTTTTAAGGCTAAGTCCTTTAAGTTGTGTACCCAACAGTTTGCAAAAGCACAACCATACACATACAATTTGACGTGTACCACCTTGATGCCCAGCTCAGGAGCGCAACAAGTGTTACTGGGCAAGCGCAGGAAGGAGATCATTCATTTGAGAAACCAGCATTAGATGTGGGCAATAATACAGGAGTTCTTTTTGATAAAAGGATGCATTATTATCAAAACTCCTTTTAATTTTTATAAATAGGTTCATTCCAAGTGCAACAAACTGAGAGCTGAAGTGCTCTGGTTAGAAGCAGAGGAAGACAAGGTGGAAGTTGCATTCAAACTGCAGACAGCAACACCCTGTGGGTAGCTGACCATGTTCACTTTAAGATATTTAGACAAGACAGGCAAGAAGAATTCAAAACTCAGAAGGCAGTGTAATTTCTTAATTTGTAACCTTATGATTTGTGGATGGTCTGCTTTCAGAACTGGCTGGTGTTCATTTGATATGCTATTATAGTCAAATTGCTTTTTGTTTATACTACCAGTGTGACAAGTTTTCATGAACTTAGTGCAGATTCTGTGCTTTCTGCTGTTTGAAGTTATACACAAGACTGGTGCTGGAAGGACCAAACTGTGCTAGTGTTTCTGCCATCTCTAGTGTGACAACTGTTACAGAAAGTCAACAAAATGTTTTGCTGCTTGCTAATAGCTGGTCTATCCTGTTCTTCTGTAGGGTCTCGGTGAATTTATTTTGGTGGACAGAGATGTTAAAATCAAGAAGAAAGGGAAGGTATACAGTCTCAATGAAGGTTATGCAAAGTATTTTGATCCTGCAATGACAGAATATTTACAAAAGAAGAAATTCCCTGAGGTAAGAAAATATTAGCACTGTACCCAATGTACTGTGCACTGGCAAGCTGTGCCTTCCATGCAGTCCTGGCTGATGGGAAAGGATTTGAAGGCCTTTCTGAGTTCACCCCCATGCAACCCTTTCATGCCATCAGGTCCATTTTGGATATATCTGATGTGTTGTTTTCTGGTGCCCTGACATATTTTATAACTTAGACTTCAGAAAGTAAATTCATAGCTTGCTTGTCACTGTGTGGAGGAAAATGAGCTCTACACGAAGAACCAGTTTTTTTGACAAAGCTCTGAAACTGTGCCAGCAAAATGGGGGGTGGGGGGTGTACCTTTGTTTTCTAGTTTATCTGAATATGTAGCTTAGTCATATGTGCAGCTGGGTATTTGGGGCTAGATTCCACGTACTGCCCAAAAGGTTCTTGCAGGGATCTAGGTGGCATCACCTTGTCCTTCCTGTACACGATTGCATCTGAGAAATGCAGTATCACTCTTGCACTGTCTGCTTGCATCATGTGGAGCACTAACCAAGCCACAGGTTGAAAAAAAAAAAGGGTGTGAGGCACAATTTCACTATATTCTGTTGTTAAGAGGATTATACTGTATCCCTCAGAGAGAAAAAGCTGAGAACATCCCATGTCTGATGAACTTCCTCATGGGGTCATACAGCTCTGTATGGCCTCTAGTCAATGCTAGGACACAACACAAGCTCTCGATGTGGAAAGCTGGAAGCTCCCTGGAAAGTGTAGCTATGTGACCAGAAAGTCATAACGCAATATCATGACATGTAACAGCTCAGGACTGAATTTGGCCACGAAACTGGTTTTAGTGCTCCTCCTGTTAACAAAAAAGCCATAGGATTATTTTTTATGCTATTAGTTGTTGAGAATACATATATGAGACTCATGAAAAAATCAATGTATCCAGTAGAAAACTTTAGGGTGCTGTACAAGGGAAATGTAATGATTAAGAGTTTAAACTATAGTTCTGTGAGAAGCTCCTTCTGAGTTAAAAATCTGAATTTACTACATTGGATATAGCTTCAATGCTGACCTCTTATCAAAACCTCTTTTCCGTATTAGCTTGATTGTCATTACAGAGGGTGTCACATCACAGCATTTTAAATATATTCATTTTGAATACATGACATCATTTTGAAACTTCAAAGTCTGCTATCAGTACGGCTGTGAGAGAAGCAGAAGCCCGTGACACAACTTTCATACTTCCTGAAAACTAATCCAGCTGGGAAAGAGGACATCTGTGCTTCTCTTTCTGCTCATTATGCTGAGCTATGTATTCAGTATAAAGCACCAACACTGGATTGTTAATTTGTGTTTTTGCAAACCACACAAGTGTTTTTAAAGTAAAACTCTTAAACAAATAACCAACCCCAGGCAACTATGAAAAGACTGGAGAGATTTCAAACTCAGTAGAAAGACCAGACAGAGATATTTCACCACACGCTCAATGAGGACAGCTCTGTCATGTGATTCACTAAATCCTTAGGTTAGGACACACAGGAAAATTCTCATTTGGAAAGACTACGTTATCTCAAATCTGTGATTCATTTGAGGAAAACCTATGGAAAGTGTTGTTGCACTAATGCAACACAAGTTGGCAGAAGGTGTTTTTGTTACTAAAGCAAGCAGCACAGTACTGCAGGGGTTATTTGGGGCGGGGGAAGCCTCCTCAAGGGTGCTGAGCAAGCACGTTGCTTTGCTGCTTTGAGACATAGGGTTGCCTGTGTGAGAAGGGCCAAGGCACCAATGTTATGCCCACAAAGCACAAGGAAGTGCCCTGCCCATCTGAAAACTTGCTATGAACCTGACTTTTGGAAACAGCATAACTCAATTCCTTGATTTAAAAAGGGCATTGTATTTGTATTGTGGGAGGACAAGAGAGAGAAGGTGTTGCTGCTCTGCCATAGCATGAAACCTGCTTCCCGGCGTCCTCTGTAAGCCTTAGCAGCTACAGCTATGTTGGTGCTGCTCCTACCTTCCCTGCAGCACCCAGGTGGAGTATTGCACAGCTTTGGTCTGTGTCTTCCTCCCTTCAGCACACAAAAGGGCAGTCGAGTGTATCTGCTGGATAGCCTCTGCCTGTGACTTGAGGACAAACTAACATGTGGGGCATGGGGGACCCCTTCTTACTCAGGCAGACCACTCTTACCCTATGGCCTTCTAGCCCCTAGAATTTCAACTACTTGTCACTTTCTTATCCCTTTTTTTCCTTTGATCCTACCTCTGTTTCTTCCTTCGTGTGGTTCTTGGTCAACATGCTGTTCAGATGACTCTTTAACATTGCCACAGAAAATGAAAAAGTTAAAAATAAAACAGGCAAGCAAAGTAGAATGTTGTCCACAACATGTCCTGTGTTCTGTACCACCGTTATTGGCAATCAAACATTACAAATCAACTGTTTATGTGGAGAGGAGAGATTTTTCCCTCACTATCTAAAAACATCATCCCAGATCAGACAGTCTGGACTACACAGCCATGTTGGCCCTCAAGGGCCTAAGGCATTGATTCTGAATTAAAAGCAATGGAAAAGTGCTGCTGTTCTGCAGGTCAGCTGTAAACCACTGTCACGTGGATCTTAGTGGGAAATATCCATCTAGATACATCTCTTCTGGAACAAGAGTCCAGAGTAAAGCTAATTTTTTGTTAAGCATCACAAAATCTCCTGCTGCTTACCCAGCTTGAAGAGCAAGCTGCTATTTGCAAGACTGCCTGTACTGCAGCACGTTTACTCCAGCCTGCACTGTATAATGGGCACTGCTGGGCTAGGAACTGTTTTTGCACAAATTTAACTCTTTCCCAAAATGGATTCTTCCTCCAATAATGCTTGCAGGGCTGTAAGCTCTAGCTGGCACTGGTTCACTGATGGCAGAACTCAGAAACATGCTGTGTGTGTTGTCATACTTTGCTGTTCCACTCATTTTTATCTTTGCTTCCTGTGGCCACAAGAGAAGTTGAGTCTCATCACAGCTTGTTGATTGAGAGCCATGCAATGGAGAGTCCCTGGTTAAGGATTTGTCTTAGCAATGCCATCAAAAACTTATCATCAACAGTACATTTCAGCATGAAGCATTCTTCTTCCAGCCAGCCCAGCTGTGCCTAAGTGACATAAAAAAAGCTAATAAAAACACTGTGCTTTTGTCACCATAACTATATGTGGAGTGAGGGATGCAGGTTGTTGTTGCTGTAGTCTGTAAAAAAGAGTTTTTTTCCCCTACTCTCCCAGTCATCACAGTTATGCAAGAAAAACATGATCTTGTTCTGCTGTGGAGGAACATAGCTGTCAGAAATCAGAAGAATAAAGTGAGAAAGTGGCTTCCATCACATTGTGAAGAAAAAAATTCACAGGACTTATCTGTTATGAACCATTTTTTTTCCTCTGGGTTCAGCAAAGAAAACTTAAGGGCAACAAAGAGCAATCACAAGTTTAGTCAAATGCCATGGACGCTGACCAGGGGAACAACAAGTTTCTCCAACTCTTTCATTAGCATCAGCTGAAACAGTGCAAAGTGCTCACTGGGCGAACACACAGCTTGGCATTACTCAGAACTTGGGATGAATTTCCCTAACATTTGTGCTCTGTTATTTTGTTTGAGAAGAAAGCCTGGGCGATATGCCAATACGCATGCAACACCTATTAACTTTCCCATCTGTAAGAAAAATGCATGAGTAACCAAACTAGAGAAACAAGAAGTAACATTTCTAGTAACTAAAAGGACTATTTATTCCTCCCAAGCAGATAGCTGGATGCTAAGGGAAGTGAAAATTTTATTTCAGTCTGTGGTTCAAGTGGTAACTGTAGCCAAATGGAGGAATTTCTCTTCTGTATTTTTCTCAGCACTGTGTTTCTAGCAGGTGAATTTCTATCAGTGTAAGAAGCAACTAAAATTGTCAGTTGCACCTCATTAGCTTCACATAACACTACCCATGTACGCATAAATTGTCTAAATGTCCTGCACACGAATAGGAAATCCAGCACATCCCAAACATATCTGATGATCTGTACACAGGGGGTTCAGCTGCGCAGCTCATAGTTGGTAAATTTTATACATGTGGGTTGCAGACTTCTTATTTGATAATGTCTTAGAAGCAGTCCTTAGCAGTTTCAGGGCCTGCTTATGATCAATATGCTATGACTTTTCATAATGTTTAACACACTTTTCTCAAGACTTGCTTCATCACCTTCTGAAACTTTAAAAGAGAGCTTTTCCTTTGAGTGTTTTTTTAAAGATAATTTCAGACGGTAATCACATCTTTCCCTGAAAATTGTCTTTTCTTAAACTGAAAACCTGTTTTGGTCTCTCTCTAACACCTCTTAAGGCGTTTTTTCTGACCTCAGAGTTTTGCAGTTGCAAAGTCACAAGTGCAAACAGCTGTGAGATGGAGAAGCTATAATTTGAAGTCTAGATTTGTAACTATTTGAGGGTAAGTTGTGAAAAATAAGGGATTAAATACTGAAAAGAATTGTTCAGTTGTGCCTGGAAGTAGTAGGGCCAGGTTTAAACAAAACTAAATATAAAATCGCCAGGCTGTGTCTTAGCCATCATGTCTTTCATACTTCATATTGTTTTCCTCTGAATTTTCAGTAGTTCTCCTAATATGTACTAGAAGAAAGAATCATGGAAAACACCACAAGTACAGCTGAACAAGGTTTATTACTTCAGCTGGAATAGTTCTCTGTTCCAATTTTACTACCAGCGATATCAAATATCCAAGCCTTATATTTAGTGGCTTAGGACTCAACTTCCTAGTGTTGTGTTGCATTATATTGTGTAATTTCATGAGACTCTATTTCCATTTTAAAAAATAGTAACCAAAACTTCACAGTTGCATAGAACAGTTTTTAAAAGTGATTTCAAAACTGAATTATGTTTTTCTCTAGCTATGTTTTTTCCTCCCACTTGTGCGTTTTTTTGTCCCAGCTAACCTCATGATTTTGCTGTGAAGGGTGACTACCTTGTGATGTCTGACAGTCTTGGAGCTGGCATTGCTGAACAAGTTCTCTATGTATTTCTCTGGATCTAGTGTCAGCACAAGGCGAGCTTTGTAGAAACTACTAAGATCTTTTATTAGACAACTGGTACAGCCCGAAAAAAACGTGCAAAGGTCTTTTCAAACTTCTAGCATTACAATACACAAATATATATGTGTATTAAATGTACATGAAGTCGCAGTCTCTAGTAATTTTCTGGTGAGACAAAAATTCCTCCTCTGTTTCATTGGAGACAGAGTGAGAGATATGAAAAGACGAACAGACTTCTTGGCATAGTAGTTTTCAAAAAGCTTTCCTTCAGTTTACATTTGTATTGTGTATCTCCCCTTCATAAAAGTATGGTGACACATAGCTTTTCTCAGGTGGAGTTCATTTGGTGTATATAACTTCTATTTGTGCAAGACACCTTGCTTATCTTCTGTATTTCCTACTTTACCATTTTTACAACCAGCAGACCTGAGACTGATAAGAATCCTTCCCTGATTTCTCTCACTAAAAAGATCTCTCCTTCAAGAACACTGATTCCAAAGCTGAGAGCAAGGAAAACTACGTTCATAAATAAACTGCTATCTCTCAAACTAAGCTGCAAGATGAATGCTATGACCAACTTCACAACTTGACAAATAAGCTAGAAGGAAAAAGCTGAAGTCCTCTGGGAACTATCTGGATGTGTAGTGAAAAGTAACATCCCTTCTCATACCCTGCTTAGGAACCAGTGAAGGACCAGCCATCAAATGGGTACCTTGTTCTGATAATATGAAGAAGCTTTCACTCACTGTTTGCAGTGTTTGCTTTTTCACAGATTGGGGGTTGATACCAAACTGTATACTCAAATTACAGGCACCCTGGTTTCCACACTGTGAATGCAGCTCTTTAAAGTGCTTATTTTAGAACTCCATAGATGATCACTACGTCTTAGAAAAGGCTAAGCTTCAGGCTGATTTATGCATTTACAGTCTCCATAAGCAGCCATTGATTTAAGCAGCTTTGATTCCTGTTTTATAACAAAATTACAGTTTGCCATCTTACCAGCTGTCTAGCCTGGTAGATATAATGCTTTAGTCTATGTTTTTCAGGATGGCAGTTCCCCGTATGGTGCCAGGTATGTGGGCTCCATGGTAGCTGATGTTCACCGTACATTGATGTATGGTGGGATCTTCATGTATCCTGCTAATCAGAAGAGTCCTAAAGGAAAGGTAAATCATTTGACTTACTCTCTGGTGAACTTAGTCAACAGAACACCTCTGGTTTTCCTGGAGATGTAAAGGAATAATTTAGATACATAAACAGATAATAATTTTCCATCCCTGGAGAAAATTATTAATGGATATAATGTTAAGCAATTGAATTTAGGCAAGAAATTTAGGCAGCTGCCAATTTAGGCCAGAAATCTTCCTGTGTGCTTTTATATTACAAACTAGTTCAATCGTTTTCACTGCGAACGAGGGATTTATTCATTTTTCTAAAGAGAAACATTTCAGTACCACAGAAACCCGCTGAGACACCTGTGCAGGCCTGGGAGACGCAACACAGGCCTAAGGAAGACCTCTGCACTTTATACTGGCAGCTAGAGTCCAGGTGGGATACGCTGAAGTTCAGAAAGGGTTTTGTCCAATGTTAGAAAACCCTACTGTTTCCAAAGGGTACTGAGCTTACTGTCATCAGCCCTGCAAACACAGCCTTCCACTAACTGATCTGAAAGACTCTGTCAGTGGAAGGTGAGTTTCATGTGTGCTGAGATCAGTATTCTGGCAAAAGATGATTTCCCATTTGGACACCTGTACAAAACATACCGTGATGTAATGCAGTGCAATAAAATGCAGTGACTCCCTGAATCTGCTAGGCCACGGACCATAGTCAACCTCAGCTTTTGTCCTGCTGCACCAGATACCCTTATTATCAAACTTCTAAACAAATATGTTTTAAAAGAGATCTGTTTATAAAGCTGATCTGTGGACCACCAGTAACCTGCAGGTCATGATTAGGAATTGATTGTGTCAACGCATAATAGATTGGTCATGGTGTTCTGATTCCAGGACGTTCTTCTTTCCTGGTCAACACCATACTTAAATCCTTCTATTCAAATGTTTTTGTATCCTTGTCTGGTATGTGCAGGAATTTGCCCTCATAAAACTACTTGCCCCATCTCCTGCACTGGTATCAGAACACCCTGATGCCTACAGTTCTTTAGGGACAGAGGACTACTGGTTCCATCCTTGGGAGCATGGATTTATCATAATAACAGCAGGTCCAAGTGGTCTGGGGAACAAGGAGAACAGGAAAAGAACTCTCTTCAGAATACACAACAGAAAATGTCTGCATTTTTGTCCAGCCAAATTTGATTTAAATATTTGATACAGCATCCCAGAAAAAAAAACAAAAAAAAAACCAACAAACAACACAACAAAAAACCAACATCACACCACCCCCCACCCCACCCTTAAACAGCATGGATCTATTTGTGTACCAGAGCAAGAGACAAAAAACAAATTTGCTGTGTGTGGGAGAGGTGGGTTTGCTGACTGGCCTCTTCAAATCAAACTTTTTATTTTGAAATCTGTGTTAAACCATTGTTGAAGAGAAAAGATGAGAAACAGGAAAAAATAATAAATGTACAAAGTACTTATATAATTTCATAGAAATCAAGATATATGCACAAGTTAGCCCACAATGACTATTGGATTGATCTGGCTTGCACTGCCATAGTAGAGAGAGTAATGAAAGAAGCAAAATTGTACTATCATTACAAATAAAAATTTTCTTCTTTCCCTCTCAGAGTGCAGGTGTATAAATTTCTTTTCATATAAACCTCTTCTTGTTAGAGAGATAATGCCTTTGTGGCAGGTGCCCTGATCATCATCCCGCTGAAAGACAGTTTATACACTTGGATAGAGAGCTGAGAGGAAGCAAATGTCACTGGAATTGATTGCAAGGCTTTACAGCAAATGTAAACAACATGCATGCAGGCCCAAGCATACAGAGCTCCTTCTTTAAGTTAGAGAAAGAATGAGAACAAAATGCTCAATAGTTAGTGCAGAACCAGTCAATAAACAGATCTTCTTTTCAAATCAGATATGTTAAATAATATTTTTATGAACTTAAAGCTTATAGTTCTCTGCTAGGGGAAAAGTGTTAAACCTATCCGAAGACCGAGCCCATCTGAAGACCCCTGAGTGCAACTGCACTACTACCTGAAGGGAAACTGCTTTCCTTAAGCCATGTAGTCACAGTTAAGCAATAAGAAACTCAACATGTAGTTCCACAGTGGTACCACTGCTCTTTTCTGTCTCATGATCATCCAAAAGTTGGCTATGCACTAAGGAGAACAAAGGCTATTGGTCCTATGCTGTCTGTCAGATGGAGTCCTTGTACCAGAAGTAGCAATTCAGTGGGCTTTAAAGGTAAGAATGAAGGTAATATATGGTATTGAAGTTTGTGATATATCATGGTTTTATTACAAACAGTATGATAAAGGAATGATAGGTAGGAAAGTCCTGTGTCTGACCCATTTCTTTGTTTCTATATAGGGTTGCATTCTGTCACGCTTCCTTTTCCCCAGAAAACATTCTCTCTTTTGCACATATGAAAAGCCTTTTAAACATAATATGTACTAACATTATTGTACATGAGCACTTTATAGACTGTCCAAGATTCAACTAAACCTGCAGAAATAATGTCTGTTAAAAAAACCCCAACCAACCAACCGAAAACAACCAAAAAACCAGCTATCTTCTATGTCCTTTTAAACACAGAAACTTTTGGCATATGTCTGAAGTCAGTTTGCATTCCACCGGAACTCAGGCACCCTAGGTAACATTTTTAAAGATGCGAACAGATACCAGGTCCAAACCAAAAGTGCCTCCATACCAAAAGGGAAAATTTGCTTTTAGTAATTACTGCAGTTCCTTCTGAAAACAAAGTCACTATCTGCATGAGTTCAGGCCACTAATATCTATTCACATTTCTGAAGGCTGCAATCAAATCCTGAAATTCAAAACGGGGAGCATCAAGTTTCAAACTCCAAAATATCATCACCAAACACAATGCAGTTACCCCAAGCTTTGAGGTAACACATAAAGCCTGTACATGAGAAGAGATTTTCGCATTTATTTCCAAGTACTGTTAACTGAGCTGGCTTAACTCTTTCGCTGATGTCTGTGGGCCCAATAGCCACTTTTGACATTTTTGACAAAATACAGCTTCACTGATGCTGCACATCAGTATGTCGGCTTGGAAACAATGGTGGTGATGCTTGGATGCAGCATCAGTACATTCTTCCTCAAAACAGCAGGTGCAAAAGGAGGTGAGAAGAGGGAAGAAGGAGAGGCTGATAGAGGGACATTGCTACTTAGGTCAATTGATGTCTGGTATAAAATTTTCCACAGTCACAAAAGGAAGGTTAGGTTCTGGTAAGTCCTTTCGTATAACTTCCCCCAAAGGCAATCACACGTTCCCTCTTTCCTTCTAGCTCCGACTTCTCTATGAGTGCAACCCTATGGCTTTCATCATTGAGCAGGCAGGTGGGATGGCGACTACAGGGGCTGAAGCAGTGTTGGATGTGAAACCTGAGAGTATTCACCAGAGAGTCCCTCTTATCCTCGGTTCTCCAGATGACGTGCAGGAATACCTCTCTTGTGTACAGAAACACCAGAAGAGCAGCTGAGGGCTTTTGCACATCAGACCTTGCTCATCTGTCTTCAGCCTACAGCAAAACCCATACCTTTTAAGATGGTGGCTTCTAGCAAGTAGCACCCATCTCTCACTGGAAAT
This sequence comes from Burhinus bistriatus, assembly GCA_013397275.1. Taxonomy (NCBI): domain Eukaryota; kingdom Metazoa; phylum Chordata; class Aves; order Charadriiformes; family Burhinidae; genus Burhinus; species Burhinus bistriatus. The sequence goes on from VYXH01002682.1 coordinate 115,910, forward strand.
CCCACTTTAGGAGAACAAGAAAAATAGTGAGAACGGCTGATAGGAAAAACAAAAATTTCATTTCTCCATGCAGACAAATGTAAAAATCCTTTAACTGTGATTTATGCAGTGCAAATGTAGAGACAGAGACCTGATTATTAAACAAAAGCAACTTACTTTATATAATATTAACAAAAAGAAGAGGATTGTGTCAGTACCTCCATTTGATCTGAAGCTTTACATCTGACATTACACGGTTGGCATTGCTTGAGACAGGATTTTCACATCAACATTCACAATGCCATTATCTGGATTTTCTGCCAGAGGTTTTGTTGCAGGTGCTTTTTATCTTGTCAGCCCCGAGAAGACCAAAAGTCTCACGCTGTCTGAAACATTATTTTTAAACTCCAAATTATATGTCTTGGGTAATTAATAAAGATGAAAAGGCTGCAATTTTGCCAGGATATTTCAATTCTCATAAGAACAGGAAAATGCCTTGTGTTATTTACAGACAGGTAACTTTCAACTGCACAAATTACAATAAACCATTGCTATGGATGTGATGCTCAAATCATGCATTCTCCCTGTTTATCCACTGTCGTCTGTGACAGAAGATGAGCTATTGCCACAAAGCCACTGTTACACCTCCATTTTCTTTTACTTTGAAAGGTTGTCTTTTCAGATTGAAGCTTGCCCTTTCATACACGCTACACTGCCATTCCTAGCCACCTCCAGCACACCCATCCTGTTGGTGCCCTAGTACCATATCTCAGACTTGACACTGCCTAAGGAGATCAAGAATCTGCTCTGAAACTAGCAGGCATCCATTGAACAATGAGAGCAAAAATTACTAATCAAAAGAAATGTGTGATTATGTTAAGTGATAAGAGTGTGAAAACTAGGGTTCAGGTCACTTTAAGTATTAGACATCCTAATGCCTTTATAAGCCTCTTGTTTCATTATATGGATGTTTCTTTTGGCGACCATCTTGCCGTAAGTAACCCCTGCCCCATCTGCTGATTTTCACCCCTGGTCCGTGCCCCCAGCCATGCTGGTACAAGACTTTATTAAGAACGCTTTGTGAATTATATTAGGACATAGGTAGGTGTTAAAAATACTCCTGCCAAGAAACTCCAATGGTTATTTTTAAACTTACAACTATGTTCTATTATTCATCAAGAAGAGTCAGGCTGAATAAAGGCAGACAGAAAATTATACAGGACAGGTATTTACCCTCAGGTATTGTTATCCCAGGGGTGTGGATGTGATTTCAGTACCGTCTTGGGCATCAAAGCACTCTTTCTGTAGGTCTTTATCTGGCACACTTTAACGCTGTAACAGCGACAACTGCCCAGGATCAGCAAGTACAGCATGTACTTGTTTATTCTATTCCTTGTCACGTGCTTCCCGAATCTCTGCTATCAACAGCAAAACACAAGCAACACTTAAATCCTGGAGAATGAAGGGAAAGCAGAAAAAACTGAGAGGGTTTAGGTAATAGCCAACTTTATACTGGAGAATGCAATTGTGCACTCCGACTATGAAAGCTAGTAAATCAGTTTTCCTGCAAACAAAATATGGACACGGTGTATGTGTGCATATATATATATATGTTTATACATATATTTTATACATATATAGTCACTCTCTCTCCCCTGCAATCTCCACAAAAGAACACAAATAGTTGTTGATGTCACCAATTTATTGAGAAACTCTATTGCATTTTTAAAATCAGAAACTTAAAACCAAGCCTAATTTGAGGCTAATCTAGTAAGCTAACAGTACCGGTACTGCATCAGAAGAAAGATCACTTGTAACCTGGTTCTGTTTCCAAAGGGCCAAGAGCAATGATTAAGGACAGAGCAAGAAGAGTGATTTGGTACTCCCCAGTGTAAACACAGGGCCTCTAAAAACCACCACATTTTAGGGACATGCTGAAAGAAAGTTTGTATTGCGGTGGGTTAGACACACTCCAGTGACTACGATCTGCGTTTCTGTGCTAGCAGTTAAAGTACATATCTGCATACTGCAACATGTCAGTCATTCAGTGCCCTAGTGCCAGCAGAACAGCACCTGAGTTGCCTTCATTTAAGTATGATTTCACAGCAAAATCTGCATATAATCCCAACTGCTAGCCTTCCCATGATTGGGGTTTTTTTCCCCGAGTTTGCACCAGAAGCACCTGTTAGTGGAGGAACTAGCACTGGGTCTGACAAACAACTGCAGTTCGGATGGCTGTTGATGCTTAAATGATAACGCTCACAGTTTGTGGGCTGCCGCGTGGCTGGTATCTACAAAAAGATCAGTATCTTCCCTGTATAAACAACCCATGCAAACCCCAAATGCAGATTAAGAAAGCAGCAACTTTCTTCAGTGCGAACTGTGGATTTTCTTTGCCAGAGTCCCATTTTGACTTACCGCACCTACACTGTTCTCCTAAGTACTCCTATGTTCTCTGCTACATCTAGCACAACCCTGCAACTGGACTGCTCTACCTCCTTAAACCCTCAGGATGGAGTTTAAAGTTTCCCTTCCCAGTGCGATACCAGTTCAGACCATTTCTCCAGAGCTCTCTGACACAAACCGCAGGGTGTCTGTGGTGGGGGGTCACCGCCTACAAAGCCCTTGCAATATCAGGCCACAACTTCCCTTCATGGTCAGCTGCCAGGCTGCCTGAGGGCATCCTGACAGCTGAGAAAATGAGACGTAGCATTTTTAATTTTTTTTTTAAGATTCCAGAGACCGTATTTAGTGGTTGGAGCAGTGAGAAAGGGGATGCACCACAAGCTGCCATTGACACCTCCGGGAGGAGGAGGGAAGCTGCTGTGGACAAGCGCTCACAACAAAGGTGCTCTGACTCTGCTTCTGCCTACAGAAGAAGGTGATGCCTGATATTACTCCTCAAATACTCATCAGCATGACATAAAAATGAAAATATGTGAAAACATCCAGTACATGAAGGAACAGACATGTATTTAACTATTAGTCCACATGTCTGCCTTTCTATCAGTATTTAATGGTTTCTTGACATAAAATTGTATATAAGCCAATGCCAGCTTGATTTCTTGTGACTTTTTGGGGAGGATGTGGAAAGGAAAATATACTAGTTGTAACAGGTATATAACAAACATGACTGTACTTAAAGCACTGGTTTCTGACTTGTTGACAAACCTAATTCATAGTTCTAGTTTCAGGGCACCTTTGCACCTATTTCAGAAGTAAAATAAAAGCAAACTACCTAAACCTGGCACTATCCAGTAACACAAGAACACACAGAAACCCCACTAGTCTTGAATAAATGAGCAGTTGTTCGCGAATTACTTTGACTGGAAATTAAGTTAGCCTGAACAGCCAGCCTGAACAGCCAGCCGCCAAAAGTTGGCCTTGTGACTGCAATCACAAGATGGGGGATCAGAGAACAGGCTGGGGCTGGCAGGCTTCCCACCAGCCTTGCGGCGCCCAGCCTGCCTGCGCTGCTGCCTGCCAGCCCAGCGCTGCCGGGAGCCGATCCCGGGCCCTCTGCAGTGGGAGCTCACCGTTCCCCGAGAAAGCAAGGCAGCCGAAATGGAAATGCTGTTTGAAGTACTAGGTCAAATGTGTGTTTGAGCTTTGGTATTGAAAGTTGGTACTTTATTCTGTTCTCCACAAATCTTCTGGAAAAATCAGGCAAGATTTTTCTTCATTTATAAGATGGAAGCAGTATACTTCAGGCTAATTAGACACAGAAAAAGAAAGAGCTCTTAATTTACATAGATTATACTAACCAGTTAGGCTTATTGTGAGAAAAGGGTGGATGGTACCTATGGAACAGAAGAGAGGGATTAAGAAGAGGAAAGATGATAAAATCATTAACTCCTGCAAGACTGCAAAGACAAAAGTATCTGTTTTCCAGATATACCCAAGGCCCAAATATGGGTAAAGCAGGTAACAAAACGAACACAGTGACAAAGGATCTGCATGCAAACAGTTACCCAGAGGTACAGAACCCCAGAAGCTTTGAGGAGACAGTCCTACCGTTCAGGCTTCATGACATCACGGACAATACCCACAAACCCCGTGCATTGCTACTGAAAAGACTTTTGGATTTCGTTCCTAGCTTTCTGCAAATACAGGTGTGGTTTCAGAAAACAGAAGAATAAAAACCTCAAACCAAGCATGTGATCTGATTCCACAGAACTGATTTTAATGCTTCATGGAGATAGGTGACAGATAGGTTTTCCTACTGAGGTCTGCCCTGGGGGGGTTGCTTTCACCCAGTGCAGTGATTTGCATCATGGTTTTGCAGGATCCTGTTCACCGGGAGCCGAGCAGGTTCCTGGTAGCAGCTTTAGCAGTTCTGGCCACTACGATTGATGAAGGGAGTTTGGTGAGCCAGCTTGCGGAGGGTGTTGGCCAGGACAGATATGTGCTCACAGATTGATGAACGCAGCTTGGCCTAAGCATTCTTGTCAGCTGCTGAGCAGATCACCTGGTGAATATTTTATCCCTTTTGAAGAGATGCCTCCACTGAGTAGATAATACACCCGCTCAATTACCCGGTCAGCTGTGCTCGGGCTGAATGTGCGAGACCAGCCTAATCCCAGCCCGGGGCACGACCATTCACGGATGTCTCATCAGTTCAGCATTACACTCAGATGCACTGTCAGCACATGCCTGGGAAGGAAAGAAGTCAACTTCTCCCCACACCCCGCCGCTGCAGCACCGGCCCCGTGATCACGTGCTGCGAAAAGCATAACCCGGAGAGACCAGCATGCCTGGCGCTTACTTACCGAGTGACGCACCATCTGTGTTTTGCCCTTTTGATTGCCTTGTTTCCTGTTTTGTTCCTGCATGGACAAGTTTCTCCCTCTTTTTAACAACTCGGTGTGATTTATTATTCCAGCACAGGAAGAGAAAAAGGAGACTGTGCAAATGAAAAGAAAGCAGGGAGTACAAATGGAAGGGAAAAAGCCATGCAGGCAAATGTAGATCTGAAATGTAAACTCAGTAAAAGAAAAAGAACAGGGATGTTTACCTTGCAGCTCTGCTGAAGCTACGCAGCGAGAAAACAAAGCCAAAGGAGATGGCTAGCTTTCTCTCAGATGTACGTGCACAGCTGCTAATCAGCAGCACGGCCTCTGGCAGGCAGCCTCACTGCTTTCGGCCTTTTTCCTCTTCCACTCCTCAGCAGTGTGTCAGTTTAGATTAAAAACTTGGTGGGGAGGGAGGTTCTCTTGCTGTTTGGTTTACAGAGCACCTAACAAAATGGGACGATAAAGTTTGTTGCAATATCTGGAAAGGCTGCAGCTGAAATAACACTTCATAACAATTCCTAATGACCACAGGCTTGCTTCGGAAACACTGTATTATATTGTGAGAGAAACGTGATCAAACCTTGTAACAGCACTGAATCAGAAAACACAGGTCCTTCCAATTCTTCCTGTGACTAGCGAGCAACTAATAGCAAAATGGCAGCAGCATTTATTCTTAACGTTTGCACAAGGCATTGTAATTTCTGTATAAACACAGAGGGAAGTTTCTTTCAACTACAGGAGAGTATTATCATAAATCTCCAAAAGCCAATGCATTTCACATCACAGCTGATGTTTTCCGTATATATTTCCCATTCCGAAAAAACTTTGCTGTCAGTCAGTGCTTCATGCTTGAATGAGGAAAGCAAACTGCAATATTAGTAAACATGGCTGAGCGGAAGGAATGTTAAGAGGGCTATTGAGAAGAACTTGCATTCACAATTCTTGCATTGCTGTGCTATTATGGTAAAAGACTGTAGTATGTGATTGGCCCATACGCATATCTAGCAAAACTAGGCACCTGCATACGCAGCAATGAACTGTTTAGAGAGTTGTGTGGACAGCCCTATCTAGGTTTTTTCCATGACTTGTTACCAGCCTCATAAACTGATATATTACAGAGATACGTTTAGAGATACACTTTCTTTGTAAGTGGGAAAAACCACCTGTGACTCTGCAGCTCTAAAGCCACCTTTATTTCATTTGACTTTTGGATTTTAAGCAAAAGCAAGTGTGTTCCAAGACATCTACTACAGCCTCAAGGAGTTCTCAACATCCTGTTTCAGCATCAACTTCCCACACACCCTAAGCCAGTTTGAGTGTCTAACAGCCTAGAATTTATTTTAAACATTTTTATGTCATTGCATGCATGCTGTGCAGGAAGCTTTCACTAGTAAGTTAAAAAAAAAGTCAATTTAATCATTAAAACCAGAACTTAGAATATTTCCACTGCAGTTCCTGCGATTGCGATTTTCCCTACTAGATGCATAAAGTAATAGCTGTAATAGCTTAAGGGGGCCCTTGGTGCCACCCCAGGAGAGCACACCTAAACCACTCTTGCCCTGGAGGAACACACATTTACACAGACAAAGAACTTTGAAACACAAAGTTAATTCCAGATGAATGTCCAAAGTGGATCAGATGTCACTAAGCATATGGACAACCCTCAGCAGGCTGGAAAATCATGTCTTCCTTGCTCAGATCTGAGCCCAACCACAGCCTTCCCTGGAGGCCCTCACAAAGCCAGCCTTACTTGGAACCATCCTCTGAAGGTGGCTGGGGAGGGGAATAGCTCACTCTCTGACTTTGCTCCATCTTTGACCACTTTTCTCCAAACCAGAAGGACTGCAGAAGGTAAGGTAGCAAATATCACAGCTGCAGCACCACACTTGACAACACACATTGGTATTTCTAAAACATGTGTTTCCCAGCATCACTTTATTGGGAAAGGCTATTATGTTTCACTCAGAAGTAGGTTTTGGATCTCCTGGAGGTGGTGAGAACTGCAAGTGAACAAAACAAGGAAGAAGCATTTTAAAAAGACCCTGGAATGTATTTTATAGATGTCTGTCTTCATTATTTCTTTGCCACTTTACTCACAAAGGTTGGCAGTAGCTCTTCAACAGACACTAGAAGGATGGAAACAAAAACTGCTGCAGAAATCAAATTTTAAGACCACCAGAAAATAAATCTTCATGCAACTTAGCAAGAAAAAAAAAATAAATAAAGCCCAATCATGTTCCCTGTGAAGGCAAGTAAAGGTGGCTTCTTCTGAGGCCTCTAATACGTAGAAACTAATCAATCCATGGATCAGGTCTCCACCATGTGGCCAGCCCTCCTCCTCCCCAAACTGAAGTTTGAGGTTGGGCTCCTTGGCTGTTTACAGATGAGCTTTATTGAATGTCATCTAGGTTCGGTTTTGTGAACTGAATCTTTGCAAATGAAATGTTGTGTCTGATCATACACTTTCTTCCAAATGTTTTAGGTGCCCCTGCACTTAACTGAAATTTCACTAATGATTTGATAAAGCCATGATTACAGAATGAGAGAAAACATCCCCATTAGTGATTTCACCTTCCACAATTGTTTCTTCAAAACAGTGTATTAGTTAAGTCTTAGCATTTCCTGCTATGACTTCCCAACAAAAAAGGTGAAAGGTATTGGACAGACGGCAATTAAAAATGGGCTCTCAATCTGTCATATACCTTAATAAAGTGCAAAGAGAGCTAGATAACAGAAGCATCAACTTACATTATCACAGCCATCAGGGTATGCTCAATTCCTTGGTTAATAGCCAGAAACTGCGGTTAATCTCTAATATGTAAAAACTGATTAATTAGTATTAAGCTTAAGAGATACATGGCAGGATTTTTTATTTCATCAAGGAGATGGCTTAAAGAGCAAATACTGCATAACTGATGTTCAGAAGCTAGAGGTTTTGTCTTCTTGGTTTTTTGAAGTGGATATTCCCATTTACCTATACCTCCACTTGTCTCAGAATGATGTGTTTGCCATGTGCCCTTATGCAGATTGCCAGTTACAAAACTTCACTGATACAACCCATCACGTTTGGCTGCCCTGTAAGGTTTCAACAGAGTGAGATGACAAATATTTTGCTGCTGTCATCCTTCAAAGTATTTTGAAAATTACTTTCCTGCATAGATTGTGTAAGGGGGATAATAAGCTTATTTATTCCACTGTAAATATTCAGAAATCAATTTAACATTAGCAAAGATGAAAAGCAATGTGCATTAAAAAAAACAAAATTGGGTTCTACTTAGCAGTCACAGATAGGATGAGAAAATGACTCTTTTTAAAGGTAAAAGAAATAGTTTCCTACACGACAGTAGGATTTTAAAGAAGAGCACTTCTTGTATGACTGGAATAATTTCTTTTCATGGTTTTCCTTGCCTCACGAGCAACTCATGACCAAATTACTGATAAATACAGTCACTCACCAGGCAGATCGGAGAAACTGTTATTCTATGAGACTTTTAGGACAAGCATAGTCTATCTAAGAAGCACCAGCACACAGAAACCAAATGCAAAACCTTTTTTCTTCCCAAATTTAAATAAAACAGTTCATTTTCACAATGAAGATGAAAGCAAGCAATGACTGCAGAGCTTTATCACTGTACAGAACTGTCATCTACCATGTATGTAACGTAGTGCCCAAATCATGTATTTAGATATGTATAAGACCTCATTAACAACAACAACAACTCTAATTTAGACAGGACCTAAACAGGGCAGGCTAGAGAAGATGTATTACTGATAATACATGTGTTCTGGTGTCTTTAAAATAATACATCTTGTAATAAATGCAACTTCAGCTATCAGCAAGAATATAAAACCAAAGAAAGCCTGGAAAAAAAATATTGGAACACAGTCATCAAGAGCCTTCATTACTCACCGCTCTTCTGGGAACAACTCAGGAGCTTTCTGGGTGTGCATGCATAACGTGCATTTGCTGTACCTTCAGAAAGGAACAACTTTGAAGAGAGATGACACTGTCCCCAACAGGAATCATTTGCTAGTCTATAACAGTACTTCTAAAGTAAATGAAAGAAGAAACAGCTCTACAGTAGATAGGGAATCACAAAACCTGTTTTATTGTAATTCTTCAAATGTACCAGGTTTTAAATTTCTACCAGTGTGCCTAACTGCAACTTAATCAAAACTCTGGGTGAAGTTGTTACTTAAGAAGACTGTGTAAATATTAGTTATCTGCATGACCTGACTTACCCTCTCCCCTTCTTGATTATTCCACTTGGAAGAGAGGATGTTCAGCCAGAACAGTCAGCAAGTTTCAGTGCATACAAATAGCCGTATTGTATTTTATTTCTAAAAAAATTCAGCTCACAACTCTTTTGTGAGCTACAATCCCATTTATGTGCATACGCTTTGGAAAGTTATTTCCTTTTCATTTCCCATCTGTTCATAAAAATATCTTGTTTTCCCAGCAACTTTTATTAACCTTGGCCTTTGTAACCAAACACCTTTCCCTGCTGCTCATTTTTCACAGCAGTTCAAGTCCTAGTAGGCTTTGCACTGGTCTCACCCTGTGCTGGATATTCTGTCTTGTTGTAATACAGAAAACCAGTAACACTTTAAGGGCTACCAAGCTCACAGCAACGTCAGCTTCCAGGATTCAAAAGTGCTTAGATAGATGTGTCTCTGTCCACCCCCAGTTCTGGGGCAGCAAGAATGAAAAGCATAAAGAACTTACACAGTCATTTCCCTGGCAGCATTTTGATCTTGCCTCCATTTTGAACGTAAAGACCATTGCTATTTCCTTCTGAACATAAGCCTTTAGAGGATCACCAGTCGAGCTCCACACTCATTTCCTCCATAGCTTCCACCAAGCAGTGTGGATGCTCTCCGCAACAGGCTTAGCAAGTCAGCTTAATAGCTAAATTCTAACCAGTACTGCTGCTCTGTGGCTTGTTAAAAAGCCACTGGGATGAGGGAGGCTCTTCCTTTTAAAAAAACCAAAGCTTGTAGGGAGATTCAGGTTGAAAGAATTCATCTATAAGCAGCATGTGGACAGACACACAACTGAACAGAGTTAAGTTCTGATTATTCTAGATAGCTCATCTTGTTTTTCTTTCAAAAAGTGTTCATGAAATGCAAGTTTAATACTTATTTAGTCTACAACAAGGAAATTCAGCTTCCATAACTTGTAGTCCAAGTGCTCCCTTGTGTGCATGGCTATCAGACTGAGCAAAGATACTGTGCATAAAAACCTATTGGTCCATAAACTCCTAACGGGTGCTAGTTAAGCTGCAGAACTAACCTCCAGCCCCAAATGCAAGAAGGGGTGAATCAGCACCTTTTGGTATTGGCAATTCACCTTCCTCTCCAGGAACTACTGGTACCCAAAACACATCTAAACAACAGTATATAACAGCTAGTAATGACGCTTCAGCAGCGCAGATACCAGCAGAGCAGAAAAGTCCTCTGAGAAGAGGAGGTAGTGCACAGTGTAAATCACCACAGTGCAGTCAGCCATTGAGTATCCAGGGATTAAGTGTATTACATTATCTCTAGACACAAGCTTTCTCCGAACAACCCAGGTGCCTTAGGTGTTCCTGCTGTTTCCTATAATGCTCAAAAGGAGATGACTGCTCTAACTACAGAAGTGTGATAGTTTGAGGTGCCATAAGAAAACACGGATGCTAAGCAGAGATCAGATGCTGCACACAGTATGTGAAAAGACTGAAGATCTTTGTTAAGAAGTACAAAGAACCAGAGATGGTATCGCCTCTGGATCACAGGACTAAGCCAAAATTCACTTACAGACACATTCTGGGCAGCAAGCAGTTTCAAAGAATGAAGGTCAGATTTTTAGTCACTTCTACTTTAGTTGATAAAGATATTTTTCCACTTCCCATTTTAAAATCAGTTGTCACAAATACTACACTCTATTTTATAACCGCTGTTAGCCATTCCCAGATAGGGTTACATTTTAGTAACTGATAAAACAAGGCATGCATATAGGGTTCAGATAGTAATATGATTTAGGATGCCCATCTGATGAAAGCCCCAAGTGGAAAAAACACACAGATGAAAAAGTCAAGTTATCTGTACACACTGGAATTTAAGTGTTTATTTAAAAAGTAAACCTTTGGGCACATTGTAATTTTTAACAAAAAGGAAAAAATACAAAGAAGAATCTATTAGATTAAGCAGTCAAAAGCCAGCAATATTACAAGCTGTTTACATACCAACATTTACATTAATTTAAAACAAGTGGCATGTTACCAACATGTAAAACATACTTCAAAAGTTTAAAAAAAATCAAGTTGACTTTTGAAAGATACAAGTCTACCACATGTGTGAACATGGGTTTGGTCATTTAGTTTAAATCCCCTCTTGCACTGAAATGTTCAGTCTTCAAATTATACAAGTGGATAGCTAGCAGCTGTTGCTATTCCGCAGTGGTTCTTCCTGTCCTTGGCCATGTAGATATACCCTTTGTCACCCCACTTCTCACCCCAGCTGAAAATAGAAGTAAAGGGTTTGTATTCATATTCAGAAGCGACTTATTCCCCACCCCCAGTGTTTAAATTGAACACTACTGCCTCCCACATTTGTGGAGAAAAATCAAGACAGCTGCAGCCAAACTGAAGTGCTTTCCAGCAGTTAAATGCATGTTACAGAGAGGCACCCCAAGCTTACAAAAATAAAGGGTGCAGCCATCTTCTCACTAGGTGGAGACCTTGACATGCAATCCTGGATTACAGGTGCTTGAAGCTCAGGCACCACTCCCAGCTAACTTTAAGGGAGGACCAAGACTGCAAGCAGCATTTGAGGGTGGTGCCCCAGTAACACAGAGAACATGAGACAAGCTCATGTGATGTGCCCTTTGGCATTAATTTACTGTTTTCCCTCCAACCTAGGAGGTAGCTCAATCTTTAAAGTTCAAGTATCACCTTATGTCACGCAAGTGAACAGTGCTCTGCTTCCAAAAAAAAAAATCCATTACAACCCCACAACCTGCTCCACCACTTTAACATCTACTAGCTTCATGGGCTGTTGCAGTACTGAGCTCCCTCAAGTCAACTGAAAAAGCAGAACAATGAGTTTCTGCTTTGGGCCTACTTTATTGGGCTGCCAGCAGCATGGGGTTAAACTTCTGTCATACAATAGAGATTGAGAACTGTCTCCAGATTTTCCACACACAGACTTATTACTGTTGTCTCCTCACCACCCCCACTACCTTCTCTTCTCCTCTACCCCCAAAGAGCGTAAGGTAGAGAGAGATCTTACCTGTTCTTAACAATCCAGTATTTCTTTCCATCCACATCTTCTCCCTCAAAGCCATAACCTACAACCAGAACACCATGGTCCAGGTCTTCACTGCTGCAGTCTGGTTCATAGTAGATACCTGCATTGGCATAAGTTCACGTGTGAACAAAATCATCTGCAGGAAACCCTTCTGCCTCAACCAAAAGCTCTGTGTATTTCAAATTAAATGTTGCACAGCTCCTTCAGAGTCAGAGTCATAAGCGAAGTATATCACAGCAGAAACGAAGGGACAAGTACACACATACGCAAGAGAAGTACAAAGTGTGGAGAAGCTGGACTAGAATTAAAAGGACTCCTGATTATGTCACAAGATCATAGTTGGGTTTTTTCACCTATTAAACTGAACGGTAATGAACACTGAGTATTCAAGAGAGTTCTCTGCATGCAAGTTGCTAACAAATCCCCACCTGACTGATAGAACTGGAATGAAGAGTGGCCTGCATCAATAGCAACAGACACTGGACCCACAGCTGCTACTGCTTTCATGAGAGCTCTTTCATGTCCTTGAGGGATGTCAACAAAGCCAGTGTCATTAGCAGCATTATACTCTGCCTTGTAGCGACAGTCTTCATCATCCTAAATAAAGAAAAGCCCTAGTTATTACATAGTTCTCTACCTAACACGCAAGTGAACATAGGAACTACCAAACATTCTGTGACTTTGCTGCCTTGAAAACAAGGGACCAAAGATCCAATTGCTTCAGCAGTGCTTTGAAAGGAGAAGAGCAGAGGCAGAACACAGAACCTGCTTTTGAGCTTATCAAAGGTACAGAAAAAGCAAAGGACAGTGGGGCCAAAAAAGGAAAGCTTTACCAGGATGCAAAGGACTATCACATCCTGGAAACCTGCCTCCTTTGGTGGGCTGACCAAATCTCTTTTCAGGCTGGAAAGAAGCCCAGAATGCATTAATGGAATGGAAGAGATCCAAGTATTCATTAATTACAAAGCAATCCAGAAACTGCTCATTGAGCAAGCACTTAAAATCCACAATTTTAGTCTGTCATAGTTTGAAAAACTGTACAGAATGATTTGGAAGTTAGTCATTTGTATTATATGACCTTACATACAGCATTCATGTATTTTCTGCTGCTCCACATTATCTTTTTTTCCACAATGAAGTCTGAACTTTTGGTGCCACAGGCATTCACCTCAGGAGAGGGACACAGTCTGGAAGCCAGGCAATACTAAATTTAAACAGACTGAAGTAAGCACATCCCTTCCTTATCTATGTGGAAAAATTAGTACTTAAGTTGCCTCCACCCAACTAAAGGAACAGAGTACACCTCAGTTGCTTACTTTTTGTACTCAGCAAGTTAGGCACTTCCTATAACCACTGGGATCTCTGGAAGAGCCAAGATTAGGGAAAAATTGAGATTACAGAGATGCAGGTGAACAGGAACCCAAATCCAAAGGCTTCTATGTTGCTTGCGACAAATGGCATTGCTATTGCCCATTCAGTGAACACAAAATAAGCTGCAAGGGAAGATACTCTACTGTAAGCAGAACTCCAAGTGGTGAAAAGCCCAAACCATGGGCTCTCCAGTGATACCACAGTTTACTACCGCTGTTTTGTCCTCTCGTATCTGTTTCACTTTTGGTAGATCGAGGCATTTTAGAAATCTGCCCACTATCTGCATTTATGCACATTTAGTCCAGAATGAGAACTTAAGGCATTGCCAACAACTACTGTTAAAAAACAGATCACAGTAGCTGCAAGAACTAGCTGTCTATGGGTAACAACTCCCTAATAGCTCAGCTACGGCAGGCAGAATTGCACCCCTACGACTAAGTAGCACTGTTGACAAGGGCTGGGTCCTGGTTTGGTATGTCAGCCAAGATAAGGCATGACGTCCAACAGGAAGGCAGCAATGAGGGGGAGGAATAAAAATATTTGCTCTCGTTTTTCCAACTGGTCTGGTAAGATTTTGACCTCAGAGACCAGTGCAGCACGTGATTCGTTACTGGGGCCAGCAGTCATTCTAGTTTTCTTAGGAAAGATGCAACAGGAAGAACAGATGTACTGATGACTACTTAGGCATTTTCCTTTCTAGGTATGAGTTTCCCAACACACAGTTTGTCCACGCAAAATACATGACACCTGCAATAAAAGTTTAGCTATTACACTTACCTTTGCAGTGTATGGGTAGGATTCCTCTGAATCAATTCCCCCATTATCCTGCACATACTGGAAAGCCTGGTCCATGAGACCACCATTGCAGCCTTGATTCCCTTCAGGGCGAGAGCAGTCCACCAGATTCTGTTCACTCAGTGAAACAAGCTTGCCGGTTTTTCTGAAGTGCTGCCCTTCAAGAGCTCCTGTTGTGCTGAAGGCCCAGCAAGAGCCACACTGACCCTGAAGCAAGAAATTGAAATCACAAGTTACAAATCCAGACAGATTAGGCAATTATAGTTCCCTTACCACTGATCTACACGTGAAAAATGTGTAAGCCACAAGACCAACTGCAGTTTCACATTCCTAACATGTACAAGTGAAAACACTACAGCCTTTCCAGTTCTTGGAGATTTAGTACAGAACTCCTTAAAAAAACCCCGAAAGGGTAAAGCAATTTTATCCAAATGGCACTTAATTCAGTAAGCTTGCACTAGGCTCCATTAAACAAGTCCACAGTCTTTTTCTTCTATGGAAGTGGAAGTAGAATGCAGGAAACTGGACCTATAACTGGTTAAAAATCCACCATCGGAGAATACCTGGTCTTTAACTGGAGTTACATATCCTTTCTCTCTCCAGTCTACGGATCGTGGCGCTTCAAGGAAGCTGGGCTCAAGAAACTGGGATCCTCTGTATTTCCTTTCTGACTTCTTTCGTGCATAGCCATTCATCAGCTGTCTGAACTCCTCAGTTGTCTGAAGAAAATTCAAGACATGCCGTCACCATCTATCAGACACTGCTGTTTAGAACTGTATGTTTCACGCCTCTATACATACCATGTCACCAAACTGATTCATCCCCAACTTGTAGCTGTGTTTTCCTAACGTGTGATCCAGATTATGGAGTTCAATCATTTTCAGATTCTTCTCCCACACCACTCTCCTCCAGCTTTCCTCTCTCTGAGGGGCCAAAAAACAACATACTTCAAGGAGGCAGTTCAAACAAAGTTCACTTGCATGATAACGTGCTTTGTTATGGCTCATATAGGCATATAGATATCTGGCAAGTCTGAACGCTGAAGACCATCTTTTTGCCACGCTCGGAACTAAAACAAAGAGCACAGCACAGCCGAGGCGATGGACAAACAAGAAGAAAGGGACCTAGGAAGCGGGGGATCATCCTTCCCAAGCGCAGACCGTACACGGCCAGTGTTAAAACAAAGCACACATGACTCAGCTGGCAGGGCCCAGCCCCAGCGCGCTCAGCCTTCGCTGAGCCGAGCACGTATCCCCGGGCGCTCACCTGATGGTAGTCCTTGTTGTGCCACGACTTCCACAGCTCCCAGTGGTCGTCCAGATCGGGGTCCACCCTCGGAGCGCCGAAGGCCGGCCCCAAGCAGAGGCTGAGCGCGATCAGACACAGATTCATGCTGGCGGATCTGCCGGGAACGGAGGGGCAGCGGTCAGGCGCAGCAACGCGCCGCCCTTCGCTTCGCAGCCCGGAGCACCGGGAAGGGGGATTGCCAGACCCGAAACGAGCCCGTCAG
>VYXH01002682.1:131883-142160 GCA_013397275.1 Burhinus bistriatus
TGGGCAGTGTTTGTCTAAATATTTATTATGAGGCTGGAGATAGCGGCAGCGCACTAAGCCGGTTGGAATTTAACCTAGGGAGGACTTAAAGCTGGCAACTGGCAGAGTAAAGAAAAACAAAATCTGGAGAAAAAAAGACAAAAATCATGAGGTTGTGGAGCCAGCCCCGTCCCCGTGTTCCCGTTGATGGGCTTTGCTCAGGTCAGGTGGGCGAGGCGGCTGCCATGCTGCCCCGATGGTCTCCGGCAGCCAAGCAGGCAGGTGTGCATGCCTTGGCAGCCTGCAGCCCCTCAGAAGGGCGTCAGACCGTCCCGCAGCCTGCTCCTGCCCAGGAGAGCTGCTGCCATTGCAACCGCGTTTCCTTAAACATGGCAGGAAGGGCAACGCTGCCGACGCTGGCACTGGGGGAGGTATGAGGGAGCATCTCCCACTGGGCAGGGCCCCAGCAGCATGGCGGTTGGTTGCACCGGTACAGGAAAAATTTCCAGGAAAGTCTTTTTTATTCCCCCACCATTTAGCATCTGAAAACTGCTTTTTCCTGTCTCTGGACCTGAGGCTGATAAGAGTGGGGTATTTTACCAGTGTGGCTAGTGTTTTCATGCGTAGCATCCAGTAATATCTACTGGACAACACTATTTGTGACACCAAGATTTGCAGCACAGCTGAGATACTAGAAGATTGACACATGGACTTAGTCCGCACCTAACCAGGAGTAGACAGACTTCGATTTTTAACAGGAAACTTGCCTTTAGTAGTAAAACAACTGCAAGAGCTATGCGGGGTTCCCTTTTAAACTCTTGTAAAGCCAGCGTTGCTGATGGCTTTAGTTCGCTAACTTGAAATGTATTTAGAGTGAAAAACAGGGTTTGTAGACTGTTGCACAACAGCAAAAAGGAAGAAATCATATGATACATGCTTCTCCCTTTTTTGATGTCTTAAGACACACCGTGTGTCGTTAAAACCAGCAGTACATTTCTTTACTCAGATTGTCCCAGGGGCAGTCTTTGGCCCAAGGAAGCCCCACAGGGCCAAATACATAAAGAGAAGTTGGAGGCGTTGTCTTGTCTTTTCAAAGTACCTATGCAAGTCTCTTACCACTGAAGTAGTGTACTGATTCCACAAAAAAATGTGTAAATACACCCAAAAATGGCGCTCCTTGATTAGTCAGTAATCATAAGCAAGCCTTGTAAAACCTCTGAGAAAAGAAGATACTTTAAAGCTGAACTACTTACTTAAGTGAAAGCTTGCATATGAACACTCGGGACTGATCTATCAGGATGGTTTACGCATGTGCAGCCACGCCACTTCCAGCAGGAATTAAAACATGGAAAGGACTCCTTCAAAATAGGACTGCAGCAAATGCACACTGGATGCATTACAATTTTTAGGAATTACTTGCTCATCGTTTTAATATTTACTTGCTTTGCAAAGCTGTATTATCAAATTTCTAGTGGTCTTTGTGGCTGAAATTTCTGAAAGTTCTTGTTTAAGTTGTTATACAGCTAGTGGCTGACTGACCATACTGACATCATGGAAACATCTTCTGAAAGGAAGAAGAAGAGTGTGACATACACTGCAACAATCAACATTGCATGTTTGCACAAATCAGAATAATTAGTAGTGTGTAGGTTTGAAAAATTAAGCTAGATACCCTTGTGGTTTCTGTTCAGCCATTTGTATTTGCAATTGTCAAACAACACTTTCAAGACCAGTCTTTTCTAAGGAAAATGACCCATTTCCTTATTTGTAAAGGAAAATGAAAATGCATGCACTGAGTAAGACTATGCGTTTGTATCTTTCCAGCATGAAACTTTTCACTTCCTAACCAATTCACATGTAAATACCTCATGAGAGTTAGATGAACTTCATATAGTTTGACTAAGTCACAGATAAGGGGGTTTTGTGTTGGTTTTTTTTTTTTTTGGAGTTGTGCAGGGTTTGAAAAGCTTTTTGCTGATATTTTCTGTGCAATGGGACTTCTCAGTCCTATTTATGTTAGCTTTGTTTCTGCAATTGTATCTGATATTGACTGAGCATTGAAAGGCTACAATTAAGTTCTCAATGAACTATGGATGAGGACTTCTTTTCTAAAGGGCAAGATGTTTAGCTGGCATGACAGGAGGTAAGGTCAAAATTACAGAAGGTCTTGCACCATAAATCACATGTCTGCTGCTCTGTAATGTGTCCTGAGATGCACCAAGACAACCCGATGCTATTCCAGATGGTATGAGGTCCTGTCTCTTTGGGGAAGTTACCATGCAATCAGCTAGCATGTGATACACTGTGCTACCTCTCCTCGTGAATACTCTTAGTGCATGTACATGCACACACACAAATCCCAGATACCATTTTTACTAAGAAGATAAGTTTGCCCTACAAGTTTATTTTACTACCGTACATAGCAAAATGTTAACTGAGAATTTGTTGAAATTCTTGAAGGAGACAGGAATACTTTCACCTTCAGCATGTTGACTTTCGGCTTGCACTGAGTCATAACTGTTGTGTGGACATACTGGTTCCCCAGGTATTTTGGGAAGGAAGCCTGGGAGCCCATGTGCAGAAATGTAAGTATATGCAAGGGAAATGAGCTATGGTCAAAACTTGGTCATCACAAGAGTACCATTTAGAAACCTGTGATAGGAAGCTGGCCTAGGACCACCTCCAACTCCTGGATGAACATTTCCTCTCCGAGAGTTGTATTACAGTGTCATCAATGTGAAGACTGCCAGCCATGCTACAGAGACTGTTCATGACGTCTGCACACCTACTAGACATCCTTCTGTCCCAGCACTGTTGCTGCTGCTCCTGTCTGTGCATGGTGGTGTGTTCACACACTAAACTGCAAGCCCAGCATGGTGGTGGTCTGCTGAAGTGTACAAAGGTACAGCGGCAGCAGTTAGAGGTAATAACTGGGCAGAGGCTGCTGGAAATCATTTTCCATCAAACTCTGCAAGCTTGTGACACTCTGCTGCAGTCACCCCAGCCACAGCGGTCTTTGCTCTGTTGAAAACATCTCTGTGGGGACTAGCAACCGCGTAGGGTTCTTTCACTCCTTCTGGGTTAGCAGAGAGGAGTGAAATCAACAGCTCCTTCAGCTCGTCTGCTTAAAAGCTCAACTGAAGCCATGCCATCCAGTCCAGAGGAGACCTAGAGAGCTAATCACAGTAGTCACAGTCTTTTCTGTACTAACCTGAAGATCAAAACTTGGAAAGAAGAAGACCCTGTCCATTAATTTAAATCTTTCCTTTTTGGAGGGTAACTTTCCAAATTGCTTTGAAAAAAACTAGCTTTTGAGGAGCTCCATATATGCAAAACTCTAACTGTTTTGCCAAAGGCATATCACTCTTCTAAGACACAGGAACAACACCTTTTAATAACTGGTCATGTTTCCATTGCAACAGCCAAAAGATTGCCAAATGCCCTGTAGTTATTTGGCCCTACAAGTTACCATATGACAGAGGCCATGCATTTCTCAATAGTCCCAAGAACTTGCATAGCGGTGTGTTGCCTCTGCAGTTGGAGGGGTGAACTCAGCATTGATCTCCAGGGAAGCATCACATCAACACGAAACTCAGCTGCCACTGCGCATCCCAGGTATGCAGCACAATCTTCCCCCTCTGGAACCACTGTGTTTATTTGAACCCAGGACTTCTGAAACTTGTTTTGCACTTCTAAATCCTTTTTCTTCATTGTTCTCCTGGTACAAATGCACAGAGGAAAGGCCAACCTGTATCTGCCAGAAAAAGACCCAGAAATCAGAAAAGCAAAGCTCCTTTGTAATGGTAGTTGACTTGTGAAGCTACAGCAGGCTGGCAATGTATCAAAAACAGCTGTGCAATGTAAACAGAATGAGCTATGTCACAGTTAACTATAACAAAAGTGTGGCACAAGCAGCTCCCACAGACCAGCTATCTCAAGGTAACTCATGTGCTGTGATCCCTCCTGAAGTAAAAACAAGTGGTTTGTTTGGATGCCATTTCTCCAAACAGCAAAGGAAGGACATTTTATTTAGGTAAACATCAATTTTTGCATTACTATGAAGACTAAATTCAGGATCTTTACTCCTGGAATACAAAAAGCTGAGCTGGCTTACCTAAAAGGCTATGACTGTGAACATGTTTATTTATATCATGTTAAAGTCCTCTGGCTTAAATCTGTGTTCTATCATTTTACCTACTACACCATGACTTAAGAATGGACTTCTACAACAGTATGGTCTTAGTCAAGGTGTATCTTAAAGTCTTATCTAGCCTCAAATGCAAATTACTGTATTTCATAGCAAGCTTTGACTAAACAACTTTTACTAGATGCTACCAAAAAAAAAAAAAAAAAAAAAAATTCCAGGCGCGTATGTACTTCTGTTCAGCCAAACACTGATTCAGTTTAGAAAAGCACAGGTATATTACATGCCAGAATGTGATTTATGTGTAAGAAATGCCAGAGTCATATTTGTGTGTAGGAAAATGAAACTTTAAAAAAACAGGTCAACTTTCTTTTCAGAAAAATAATTGTGGGTTTTTTCTATTTTACGGTAAAGATTCTTCTTGCAGAAAAAAAGCACAGTAAATTTCCAACACCACAGTGACAGTTTCAGAAAGCTAGGAAGATGTGAGAACACAATTATAGAACAGATATCCCCATGCCATCCTAAGAAATGCTACTCACTTTAATACATATTTTTAGTGCCAGTTTCGGAAAAGTTTTAGGAACTGCAGATATTTTTTACCTAACTTGATTTGAACATGGCTGGTAAAAAGGCTGCCAAAAAAGCATGAGCAGTTTCTCTTCTTCCTTGCAGCTCCATGAAGACTAACCAGCCTTCCTCCCCAACCTGGGCATTCCTCACCAAAGATCTGGGGTGGCTCTGGAGTTTATAATGTGGCTCTGGATTTAACGACGTTCACAAGTACCCACTTAAGAATCTTTGTTTTGGATTCTCCATGGTAAGAAATCAGATTGAAACTGTGCTTCAGCTGGAGCACCCATAATGAAGTTAGCTACATTATTATTAGCTTAAACAGGAAGCAGCATCTGCTTCAAGGGAACATAGAGAGGGTTCTCTGAGTTTTCTGAAGACCTGGGAGATGGCTGGGTAGCAGGGACACAACCCTTTTGAAACACCTCTTTGTTTTCAGCAGTCTTGTGATCTCCCAGAACCATAATTTGCTCACCCAAGTGCCAGATAAGAAACTGCATTCCAGCTTCTCTGCTGGCCCACAAGGCAAAGGCAACTTCGTTTGCATCTCAATGTCTTACCTGGTCACAGGAGCTGGAGATGATGCAAGGGATTGCTTGCCTTGCAAGGAAGACTGGGTGGGGGGTCCTAGTATTGCCACTACTTCAGGGTTAGGGTTTCCCACAAGCAGTATTATTTTCCTGTGAGGTTTTCTGATGAAGTTATTTTTGTATGCATTGAAAAAAAAAAAAGTTGGTTTAGTTTCTTTTTTCTTTTACCTTAACTTGTATTTTTTTAGAGAGGCTAGCTACTGAGTCATGCTTGAAGTCCGCTTTGATGCTTTCACCATGGTGTAACTCACGTACTTAAAATTTCAAACTTCAATTTGATTGATTCTTCATTCTTTACTCAGTGTCTCCTCCTGATTTCTGGCAGATAGTAATTGCTGAGTTTTGAGAGATTTGTGATTTTAAAAGCTAACCTGGGGAAATAGTTGGGAGGATGTGGGGAAGTATCACATTAAATCGCTGATGTAGAAGTTCACAAATACAGAATAATTTCCACGTTGTATTGATGTTCCTCAAAAATTGAAAGGACATTCTGCCCTCATACTAAAAAGGATATTTTTTTTCAATTTTTACACAAATGTAGTTACTATTTCCTGACTCTCTTAATTTAAAATTTTATTGTAACAAGTTGGAAGTTGCAAATCCTGTCTGTATTGTAAAGTTCCTCTGACCAAGACCAATCTTTCACTGCCCATATCTACTCTAGAGATCACAGTGAAGGCATTTTAACAGAATTCAAAGAAGACTTTGGGGATTATTTCATATACTATTTAATATTTGAAATTACATTTTGATTTAAACAACAGTGATCCAACATTTTTGTTTTGAAATGGAAGCAGTAAGAAGGTCCAGAGAAGTATAAATCTTTAAGTGCTTGAGTGCAATGTTTGTGCTTCTGCAAGCTGTTGTAAACAGTTGCAGAGCATGAAAGAAAAATCTGTTTGTCTGTCTCCTGTTGTTCTTGGAGCAGTGGTGTCTAAAGGGCAAGCTGACATGCTGGAAAGCATTTCCCATGATAAGGTTAGAGACTGCGAGTGATGTGAGTAATTATTTTTAAACTTAAAAGTTACAGGCTGGACTTCATTAACAGATCATGTGAGGGAAGGTTAAACAAAGCTGCTTGCAGAAGGGGAGAGAGGCAATTGAAACAATCAAATACTGGTTCCTGAATATCAGGTGAGAGGAAAAAAAGAGACCACTGCATGTGCTTTTTGAGTAAGAGCAGTGGTAACTCACAACTGCTGTTATTCCTGCTTTACAAATGCGAAGACTGAGGCAAAAAAAAGCAGTGCCACGCTGTTCTGGCCACCGAAATCAAATTAATCACCCATGGATAGATCACTCTAGGCCTTTCAATACAGAGGTTAGCCACGGTAAATCATAACGTATCTTTTTCCCCCTTCTGGTAATCAAAATAAATGCAGGGGTTAGCTCGTTTTGAGAATGCAAACAGATGTGATACAAATCAGTATACGCATTGCATTGCCTGTCTCTGAGAGCCAGTTGAAGCATTCTCAGCCCATTCAACACCAGGATGCTGGTAATTGCTGTCAGATTTACATAATCATTTCAAATATTTTAATCACTGTTTAATCACTGTGGCAGACACATACTACCCCTGGTCTTTCATAGGACCTTTCTAGCCACCGAGGACCTGCTTGATTGGAATCTTCTCACTATCAGTACAGCGCAGTTTCTTTTGATCTCCCCTGCTTTGATCACCTTCAACTCGTGGAGCATCCTAAATGTGTACCCCAAAGCTTCAGGACAGCACAGCAGAAGGAAAAGGACTTCTGCACTGGTTCCTCATGGGGTATGGAAAGTGAGTGCGTGCAAAGGGACATTCATCTGGATGCGAGCTGAAGCTGGTTTAGTTAGTGGCCAGCATGAAGCAAGATATTTGAGGAAACTGTTTCAGCAGTGTCTTGCTGCCTCCATGGCAAGGCCATACATAGTGCAGCAGCCACAAAGCTGACAGCTGAATGCTGCTTCTCTGACTTGTCTCATGAGCAGCTATTAGTTTACGCAATTTCCTCTTGCTCCATATGGGAACATCCACAGGGATTTCACTAGACCTTACCCTTAGGCTTGCAGAAGAGCACGGTGCGTGACTGATACAACATTCATACCATCCCTTCTTATCGCCATCACCAGAGTCTTCCTCTGTTCTTACAGTAGGCGATCTCTTGGTGTGTGGTCGTGTGGTGCTAGAAAAGTGGCCTGGCATGGGGTGATCACTGTGGTGCCTATGGTAGCATAC
Organism: Burhinus bistriatus; assembly: GCA_013397275.1. Classification (NCBI taxonomy): domain Eukaryota; kingdom Metazoa; phylum Chordata; class Aves; order Charadriiformes; family Burhinidae; genus Burhinus; species Burhinus bistriatus. The sequence continues at coordinate 139,388 of VYXH01002682.1, forward strand.
AGCTGTGCTGGACTGTGGCCCAGCTGCCTAAAATTTGGGCCTGCGAAAGTCCAAGCCTCACCATTCACGTATCAGCGTCCTTTACTAGCAGATTCCTCCTTCCCTGAGCAGTATCGCTGCACGTCAGAGACTCAGGTATCAGCTAAGTAAGCTGTTTTACACGCTGGCTTGCAACCAACTCATTACCTACAATACCCATGATTTAATGCAAAAATTTGACTTTTGCCCATTGCTGGAAAGGTAGTGATGAAAACCCTTTGCCCAGGCGCTGTTCCGATGCCTCATGCCTGGGTTGCCTTCTGCTCGCCTGCCCCGTGATCGTGGTCCCAAATGCCTCCCATTAGCATGAAGGGCAGACAGCTGAGCACACACTGCAATCCAAACACAGCGCTGGCTGTTTCCTCTCCCCCAGTTAACTTTTTTTTTTAAGGATTTTGTGTTTGACTAAACAAATTACTGTTCAAAACACACGCTGTGTTTAAGGGAGAACATTTTGGGTTCCTTTTGGCTTTCTTTAGTTGCCAAAGGCTGGGGCAGCCACGCTGGGGGGGCATAGCAGCCACTGGCTGATGTGTGCCTCCTCTGTGCCATGGGAGTTAGTTTGCTCGGCTGAATGCAGGCTGCTCCAGCTACCATCTTTGCTGACAGAGGCTTTCCCTGCCGCAGTGTCAATGCAAATTTATACCGGCCCTCAGTCCTGACACCCAGATCTAGAACTGGATACATTCACCATCTAGCTGCAAAAGGTTAATCCCTAAATACTTCAATGGAGGCAGACAGGAAGGAAGGAAGGGAGAAAAAAAGGAGGAAACGTACAAAAGAGTCAACACACTAGCAGTCTATAGAGTTTACCTATAAAACCTTATTTTGTGACTATTTTGACTATATGTACAGTGACAAAGATCAATGTAAATGTTAAAATATTTTTCTAATTCTTTTTTCCTAGCAAGAAAAGTATTTTTGGAATTGGCTTTGGGTTGGGTTTTTTTGCATTACTAATAACTGTTTCATGAATTAATAAATACATGTCATATATAACATCACACACATTGTTTCATGTATTGTTCAGTGGACTGATTTTTTACTGTCGTAAACCATTCATGGAATGTACATGAAAATGACTAGAAAGAAGGGTAAACCATTAATGANCAAAGTCCAGCTGAGACTAGCCTATACTTCTTTTTGTATTTGGCTACAGTTAAAAACTACGTATAAAACATTGACCGTTGCCTAGTATTCATGTTTTCAGTTGCTTGGTTTGCCTGAAGGGGATGAAAATGTTACATCAACTTCTAAAGAGCTATCAAATAAAGGCTGGTAGGTACAGATTTTCTTTTTAAAATAGTTTAGATAATTCAGACTCTGATAACTCACTGGCTTTTCGTGTTTGCTTTTTAACAGGAATCGATATACACATGTTTTTAAATGATACCAGAATGGCTAACACAGATACGTCTGCATGTTTTAGCTCTGGCCGTAACATGCCCTTTTCACCCGGACTCAGGGATAATTTTGTGTCTTGCAGATGATCCCGTACAAACCCAGTGCTGCCGAGGTTGTTTGCTCCTCCCACGGTCACCTCGGTGAGGTAGAAGTCCACTTCCTCAGCTGCGGGCCCCCTTGCCGCCAGTGGTCTTTCTCTTAACCTTTCCTCATGTGACAGAGATTGTGTGCTGATGGCTCCTCACCCCGAGTGAAAATGAAGACAAACAAAGGACAAAGTTGCCAGAAGCGACTGATAGTTGGCTTAAGTACAATACATGGGATTTCTTAACATTTTCCCTGGCTTTTTCTCTTCTACCCGTCAGGTCAGTTCATAGTCCTTTATACCGCTCTTTTATGCCTCAACTTCTTCAGAACAAAAAAGAGCAAAAATAAGCTTTCCCTCCCTCCTGCCCTCAACTTTTATCAGCAAGACCATTCACTCTGTAAAATTCGGTTTCATTAAGTGTCAGCCTTACCTTATCACTGTCCTTTGGGAGAAGCAGAGGGCACCAGTCACCCTAGATACTGTGTTAATACACATTTTGTGTTTTCAGCTAAATCTTGATTGAAGATAATCAGGACAAAATAAAAAGGAGATAACAAAATCCCTCACTGTAATGATATCACTACTAAATGTAACGCTTTGCATTGATTGAGTGCCTTCCTCCTCCATGAATGTTAACTAATGACGCTTTGTAATTAAGTCCTGTAAGGGAGTGGGGGGTCAATCCTGAAAATAATTTCGCACTGGTGTCTCTATAAAATCTCCACACAGCTGTCAGGATGCTTTCCTACATATTTTCCTAGCTAAAGCTGGCTGCAAAGACAAATTCCTTGGGCTGACAAATCAGCATATGCGTTGCTGGTTGCCTAAACTTTAGGGGCAGAAGATGAAAGCTAATTCTCAAGCTGATTTTTCTTTTTTTCTTCTTTTTTTTTTTTTTTTTTTCCCCAATATGTTTTTAGTATGTTCTTTGAAAAAGGCCCAGAACCATTTGTTTCATCCAAAAACCTGGAAAAACTACNTTTTTACTGTCGTAAACCATTCATGGAATGTACATGAAAATGACTAGAAAGAAGGGTAAACCATTAATGAAAAAACATGCTTTAGTGATGTTCTGCATTTAGTATACTATGATCATTTAAATTAAAATGCTCCTTCATAATAGTATTAAAAATTTTTCCCCTTGAAGTGGTAGTTGAAACTAAAACTAGAGAATTCTCTAGTCAAATACCAAATTAGACTTGGTTGAGCTAGCTAGAAAGATTTCTAATTCCACATAGAAAC
>VYXH01002682.1:143113-175007 GCA_013397275.1 Burhinus bistriatus
AGCTAAAGCTGGCTGCAAAGACAAATTCCTTGGGCTGACAAATCAGCATATGCGTTGCTTGTTGCCTAAACTTTTGGGGCAGAAGATGAAAGCTAATTCTCAAGCTGATTTTTTTTTTTTTTTTTTTTTTTTTTTTTTTTTCCCCAATATGTTGTTAGTATGTTCTTTGAAAAAGGCCCAGAACCATTTGTTTCATGCAAAACACTGGAAAAACTACAAGAATTCATCAAATAGGTTTGTTATTCGTCAGCTCAGGTATAATTCTGCATCCTGAATTCACTACAGACCTGGAGGAGAAAACGGCAGAATGGCAACATCGTGGTCCACTGAGGTTGCTGTTCTCCTCAAGAAGAGGAATTGAGGAGGATGCTAGTTACTTGTCCTCATGTACTACAGCAAAGGTATATTCATAGAAACCCAGCTGTTCTGTGCAGTGCTTTTTTTTCTGATAAGACTGCAGATAGTGGGGCTGTGGGTGGCTCTTTATGAATGCTAAGTAGGTGAGATATAAAAGCACAGTTTTGTCCTCAAGTCCCTGGACAACCTTCTCCTCACCTTTGGATATGTACTTGCAATTGTGTACCTGCATAATTCACCTGCCTGTTGCCTGTTGTTTCCCCCCATGTTTCTGTTGTGTTCCTCACTCCCACTGGTTCTGGGAACAACCAGGGTTACATCACATTTCTCAAACAGCTTTTTGAAGTTACTAACTCCGGTGTTTTTCTCATTAAATTGCTGAGCATGCCACAAAGCAGGGGCTTCTTATAAACAGGGAGTGCAAGCAGAAATTCAGCACAACTAGTTTTTTCTGTTTTCCTGTTTTGGAAAGACAAGAAAATACTCAGTTTTGTGTGAATCACAGCGAAGCACACAGCACCTTATTCTGCATCCTTACGTAGGCTGAGCTCAAAGAGCGGCAGTAAGAGTTTTGCAGAATAAATGGTGAGTTTCATGGTTTCTCTGCCCCTGCTCCCTTAGTCAGATCATCAGTACCTTATGGTTTTTTTCCCCTAAGAATATGAGACCTAGGGCATCACATCATCCATGTGCCTGTTTCCGTCCTCCGATATCTTTTGAGCGCATTGCCCATCATAAGTCAGGTGTGAAAGGGAGGAGAAATCTCCAACTTGCCTGGAAGGCAGCAGTTTGGTAGGAGAGAAGAAAACCAAACCACAGCCTCCACTCGGGTAAAGCCAGGAAGACCACAGCTGCCACAAAATGGTGCTCTGCAGCTGCCGGTGCTTCCCCACCTGAGCATGTACAGCTCCAGACTATCTGTGGCACAGCTCTCTCTTGCTCAGTGGGGATGGGAAGAGATACAGAGAGGAAAAGAGGAACAGGAGACAAAAGACAGATCCAACGATAATGAGAATTCATCGGTTCTGCCCTCCCATCACGTTTGTCTGCCATCCATGTTGCCCAGCTGTCTCTGCAGCTGGTTCTCTCATTTACTTGCAGAAGATCCTACAGATATCTCTGTGTCACTACTGAAGACAGACAGATTTTTGAAATGATAAATCACAGCTATGAAGAGCAAGAGGGAGCACATTCCTACCTGTGCTTCTTTTGTAAAGAAACAGCAGTGTGTTGAAGCAAAAGGGCAGTGCAGTATCCTTGTCTAGGAAGATCAAGCCTTTGCACGGCAAGCAGGCAGACTGCACACAAAGGAGGAGGCAAAGGCAGGATGAGTTTTGCTTTTCTGTTTGACTGGTTTTGATTCTGAGAAGTCTTCTGGGGTAAGTGAAATCACTGTAAAGATTGAACACAATGTGACTGCCAAGTATGATGTGACAATGTACTTAGCAGCAGAAAGCAACAATGATAATAAACAGCAATAATTTTTCTAACCAAACGTCTTAGAAAACCAGTTAGACTGAAAGGATTAGTACTAAAGCTCAACGTATTGCATGAAGAATCCATTATTTAATATGAATTTTAAAAATAGCACTCTTTCTCGTTTCTGTAGATGCCACTTCTAAAACACCTGGCAGGAACCTCCAGCCATCCCCATTCTGAAGACAGTGAGAAAACGTGCCCTGTAATATTATCCACAAAGATGATTTCATATAATTCTGTGAATTCACTCACATGAATAAACTACACACACGTGTTTAAATATTTGCAGGGTTGAACCCGAAACACCTAAGCTGTCTTCTTCAGTGGGATGGCGGAATTAATTCTTTTTGCTCGAGGAATACCTGATAACACTAAGACTTTTGTCCATTTGTAATGCAGTGCCTCAATTTTTTTTTTTTCAGCACCGTAGCACTAAATTTCATGAAGACTGTAAAATAAAAAATAATTACAGGGCATGCATATGATGTCTTACTGAAGAAAGTTGTTTTAAACAGTGTATAATTTAAGATGGTATTTTTCAGAGGTCTAAATGGAGAGTAACCTCACATTTTTGCTGTGGCAACATCTAACTTGAGAAATGAGCAACTTTCTAAGAGTTGTGTAAACAAATTGTATGCTATGGAGGCCAAGTGGAACAGGCCCCAAAGCTGCTGTGAGCTCATGCCGCAGTTTTTTGCAGGTGTTACTCTCTGCAGTGCAGAGTTTAAGGATCGTTAGTGTTTTGTTCCAACCTGTACAAGTGTTACAGCAGTATTTCATACGTCCAATGTCCAAAGAGTCCAAGGGGCTTGGATGTAGTGAATTGATGGTGGTGGTATTGCTATTTGTGCACAACATGTTTCGTGCTAGAGGGATGCTTCTCATTCCCTTCCAAACCCTCCTGGTTTTCTTCCCTCAGAGGTTATTTGTGAGGAGGAGAAGGCTCTGAGCATGATGAGCTGAGCATTTTTGTTAGGCAGAGCTCACGAAGCAACGCCACTCACAGATGAGACTAACAGTTGCTCACATTACTTGTACATGGAGACTGGCAGAGTAAGAGCAGAAGATCAGAGCTGCTGTTTTACATAGACCTTGTTAACAGCCTTTTTTTGACTTGTCTCTGAGCCTTGCTTTATATACTTTCTTCTCCTACAGCCTCTGTAGAGGTTTCTTTTGTCGCTTGAAGAACTTGATTTCTTCTGGGCTCCCTCAGGCTGGAATAGATGTGTGTGGTGGTTTTTTCCTCCCTCTGACTAAGTAAGCCATCCCCTGTGCTGTAAACATCCCTGCAAACTCTTACTTCCTACTTCTCAAGTTGTTCCGCCAGACAGAAAAGCCCAGCTATCTACATGGAAAGGGTGACTGAAAGCACAGCGTGAGGCAGCAAATGGTGTAGAGGATGGTCTCCTCTATAGGGCCCTCTTCAGCATGAAGCCTGAGCACACCGGGGTAAATTCACACCACTAACGGATGGACGCAGCACCCAGAGTGCTGGACAAAGAAAAGCTTTCCCTTTGAAAGATGAAACAACTTCCAGATGCTTTTTGCTGCTGCAGAAGTAGCATGTGCCTAGATACGTTCCCATCCAGCCGAGAATTTACAGAGATGTTTAAGTGTGTTGAGCAGGACCCTGCTAGCTTGGTGACTTCAAACGCCTGTGTCCACACATGACTTATTTAGCTAGCAGCTCCAGCAATTAAACAAGTTCTGCCAGTAGCTTGGGTTGACGTAGTCTTTTTCCCATTAAATAGCTCACAACATTGCTTTTTGATTTGTGCTCTTGTTTACCGGATTCTTACTCTGGCTGACAGCCTGAAGGCACGATGTTGCCAAGGGGCAGTGGGATGGCTACAGGTCCTCTGATCAGAGATACATCCCTCCTGTTCAGGCACAGAGCTACCACTGCAGTGCCCTCCGTACTTCTACAGGAGCCCCTGCACAGACAAACAGGAGGTGAGTGAAGGAAGGAGATGGGGGTCAGGGTACGTTGTGCTCTGTGGTTTGGTGATTGTGCAATGCAGTGTCCCAGGCAGAGACTTAAGCCAGTGCAGCAGTGCCTTCCAGTGTCTCCCTGCACTAGACACCTCCCCTTACTTTACCAGAATGCATCACATACAGGCTGTGCAGGAAATCGGATGTAATAGATACGTGGTTATGTTGCAAAAAAACCTGTCTGCGTGAAATCACCACATCTTACGGAATGGTCAGATGAGAGACCCCTCACCTCCTTTCACAGGTGAATTTAACAGATTGTGCCTCCAAGGGTGACCAGGGGTGAAATGAGACCCTCTTTCCCACCTCCCAGAGGCAAGTGTGCTGACTGGAGTCGAGGAAGGATTGTAAAACAGCCAAATAAAGGAGGAATGTTGCAATGGCCATTTTGAAATAGACCTGTTTGTGACGAGAAGTGACTGTGGCGATACTTATGCTATGATTCATACCAAAGTGCAGCACCTGCAGTTTTAGTCTGGATGACTTTTAGGATAAAAGCAGCAGCAAATACTGTTCTAACATTTGAGAATGAGAAACAAGCATCAGGGATGTTTTTGGCTCAGGGACTGCATTAACTTAGGGTACAGCTTGTGTAAGAGCTGGCTGGAGCATCTTTCCACTGCGAGGTACAGCTTGCTTATAACTGACTCAGGACAAACAGAGGTTTGCACAGTTGCCTGTCTCTCTGTATTCACTTGCAGTCTCTCTTCTATGTGGTAATTGCAATTACATTGAACTCTTACTCTAGTGTGTATCATACCACATTAGAGCTCTTTGAGGATGCCCTCAGAAAGTCCCTCAGCCCACCTCCTGCTCCTCCTTGATGATGCCTGAACTGTCTTATCTGTGTCTATGCTAGATTGCCGGCGACAGCGTCTGTGTCTGTAGGCTCCAGGCACCCCCTGACAGCCTTCTTACAGCAGTCCTTGCTGAGAGACATGCATGTTATTCTCCCAGCGCTACTGATAAGTAAACTCTTACAGCCAGGAAGAGGTCAGAGATGGTCACTGCTTTGTATGCCTGGTTGTTGATGCTGTCGGAAGGCAGCTTGGGTATCTGCTTTTAGAAACTCATGATATTCCATGCGCACCTGTGGGAGCTGCATGTGATAACGCTGGAAAAACAGCTCTTTTGGGGGAATCAAAAAGTCAGGCTCCCATTTCTTTACAGAACCACAGTGTGGAGGCTTCAGAGTACGGGACTGCACTCCCACTCCTGCCTTAAGACCATTGCTAAATATTGAGTTGGTGAAAATGCCTGGCTTACTGCCTATCTTACCAGGGGAAAATGAGATCAGGAAAGGAAGTGTCCAAAGATTATTTACTCCCAAGAAGATCTTTGCTTCCAACAAAATGCTCAATGCACAGACTTCTCAGTTCAGTCCCTCAAGGGTATTCAGTGTTTTTTCCTACAAGTGCTTAAAAAACTTGAAAGTGCAGTGAAAAATCTTTACACAGGCTGGTTGGATGACTCCTCTGCTTAGCACTACACATGTTCTTTTGTTGGTTTTTCCCTGTGCTCAACCACCGGAGCTAGTTTTGAACAGTTTAAACAAAACACTCTTAAACACTTACAGAAAAAAAAAAAGTAAAAAACCCCAGTTTGTTCAAATAGATAAATGTCTATCCGACAGCCTGGAAGAACTGCTGCCTATGGGAACCCTTCTTGCTGACATTTTGCTCTTCTACCTGACTTTAATTTTTGACTTGAAAGAATTTTTGTTTCTTTTCATTTCCATGTCAGACAAGGAAGATGACTTTCTGTCTCCTAGGTCAATGCAAATCGCAGATCCTAGCCAGAGCCTTTTTTTTTTTCTTACTGCTGGAAAGGTAACGTTTGTACCTCTGCACTTTGAAAGCAGGTGTGTGAAAGCCAGTGCTATCCACACCTGGAGCAATGACAGATCCCTTTCCTGTCCTAAACTTAACAGCTTTTCCCCACAGCACAGCCCAGTCCTTCCTACTTATTTACTTTCATCAGCCCTTACACTTGCTTTGTAAGTGAAGAGGAAAATAATTCACAAATACAGATTCCCAAAGCCCTGCTAAATTAGCAGCGTCTTCCATACATAGTAAATAAAAGGCAAAACCTACAGGTAAATAGAATTACAAACAGCTTTCTGTACTCCCTTTTATTACATAAACAAACTACTTAGAGAAACATAGACTCTGGAAGCTGTACAGAGGGACATCCTCTGCCATTCACATGCAGTGTGACCTTCCCAATCTGCAAATCTTCTCAATGAGCTAGACCCAATGCAGAAAACATCATGGGGCAGGGAGAGTCATGGGGAGGCCGCATCACTGATATCTCTGCACCTGATGCTGTTACACAAGAAAAACCCAAGCAGGGTCAGGGAGGTGAGAGGAGAGGTGTGGTGACTTTAGTGAGAAAACATGGATCACTCAGAGAAAAGCTCACCGTAATCTATGTTTATGGTTTAGCTGTGATACTGTCTAGAGTCTGGTGTCCGGCTTCCATACCCCGGGGAACCCACTGTCTGAAAGCAATACTCTGATCCTTGGTCACACCTGACCTGACATCAGGGACCAAGCTGTCCTCTGCTCTAGCTGTCGGAGTGGTGCCTCCCTGGGAAGGCTGGTCCTGGAGCATGGCCCCTGCAGACAACCCACACTGTGTGTCAGCCACAGCATAGCAATCCCTGCTGCTTTGAGGGTGAAGAATGAGCAGATTAAATGAACACCGTTCTTCAGAAGCAGAGCACCCTTTAAATTCATCAGAGTTTGTTAAGATCCTAGGCAAAGTGCTTTACAATTCACTTGCAGAATCAGTGTGGTTTGTTGGTTTGGATTTTTAATGCTTTCCCAGGCAGAGTGACCTAGACTCAGGTCTTGAACTCAACAGTAATATTTGGTGTGCAAGAAGTGGAAGACTGAGTCTTGCTTTGTGACAATACTTCTGTTTTTAATTCAATTTGTTCATTATGTTGGTTTAAGAAGCAGCATTTACAGCAGCTGCTACATACCTGTAAAATCGGGGGTTTTTTTCCCCTTCTTTTCTGACCGAAAGGAAAACAACAAATCCAAATGCCATTAGACTAAAAATATCTGCTGGGTATAATGAAAGAGATGAAAGGGGTCAGATGACACACAGATGAGTTTTACTCAGAAATGTTTAATGGCTTCCCATCCCCATCTCCAGCTAGACTCTCTCTCTCCTTTGTTTTGTTGCAGCATGTAAAGCCCAAGTCCCAGTGAGCTAGGGTGGTATGGCCCACATCTACATCTCTGTGACAGTGCTGTAGGACCACAGCATATCCTGTACAGCTCTTAGGAGTTTAGCAAAAGCAATGGCCATCTGAATGCATACAGCTCTTTCAGCACTGAGACTTCCACCACTGTTAGGAACATTCCCTGTGCAGAGCCTCAGCCCAGCCCTCACAGGCAGGACAGTACTATTATCTGCATAAATCCCATAGAAGGCTGAGTCAAGGATGGACTCTGCGACTTCAGCAATGCCACAGGAATCCTGTGGTGCAGGCAGGAGCACAGCAAACTCCCTTTTCTGTGCTTCAGTACTAACCTTGCCTTCATTACCACATGGATCAGAATAAACTGTACCCAAAGAGAGCTTGAGGAGAGAAGGATAGCATTCTTCATTCACCAGCAGGAGTCAAACAAATTGCAGTCCCTAGTACTTCAGGGATGGCCATGAATCAGGAGGGCTCAATCCCACAGCAGTGCATTTGCTGTACCGCCCTCTGCCCCAGGCCAGAGCAGCTGTAATGATTCCTCGGGGTGATTTTCCTGGTTAAACACCCCCCAGAGTACAGGCTCTACCATCTCATGTTTGCTGGCGTTTCTGGCTTTGGGATAGTTGCTGGTTCCCTAGAAGGAGGTAGATGACTGTTTTAATTTACTGTGATCTTTTTTAAGTGTCTTTTCTGCAAGGGCCACTGACATGTGCCCAGAGTTTTATCAGAGCTTGTGGAAATGCTTTTAACTAAAACAAATATTTAAGTCAAACTTTTACAGGGTTTGAAACTATTTATGGGTGTGGTTTCCCAAGCAGCTTAGGCAGATTTGAGTGAGCATTACTGCTGAAAAAAGGCAGTCCGGCCCTTCCCCTTACCTGTGACTTCTCATTCCCGCTCTAAGCCATAGCAGCAAGCTCATCAGGCTGCAGTGAAAGCCTACAAAACACAGTAATAGCTTCCTGATGGATGAGGGAGCTGAACTGGCTGAGCATGCAACTACACGGAGACCAGTGCAAGCCCAAAAGACTGCAGTGCAAGCGTGGAGAGAACAGGACTTCCCCTTTCAGTGGAACGCAGCTCTAGATTAGCTTAAAATACCTGGGAAAACGGACCGGCAAATCTTACAATGTCGAGACTAGAGCGCTGACTTGAGATATGGCAGAACTTGGTTAAAGTCTCTTCTGTGCCAAGCTGAGCAGCGATTCAGACCAGCCAGCACCAAAATCACCTACCCTTACATACACAAATTCTCTGTTTATCTCTCTCCATTATTGCAAAACTATTCTGGATTAAAGATAAAAAGAAGAAAAAGCAAAATGTTAGAAACACAGAAGTTGCTGCAACAGGGTCTCCAGCCCCCATTAGCTCTCCTGAATGTAGTTACAAACACACATGCACCACCCGCACACACCAACTACCCTGCAAATAAGAGACGTCAGCCTTGGATGGATTTGCTGATCAGTTGCCAGTAGTCTCTTGACCAAAATACATGTACTAAGGCTTTAAGCTGTGGCTATCGTCCAGAAGAGCACCTGTTCCTCTCCCTCTGCCCCAAACATGTAGTTACGTTAGCTGCTGCATGCTTAGCTTTGTTTACTGTTTCTCACTAACCTCTACTGTGCTTCTTTTCCAGGACAGCTTAGATAAAGCTGAACACAGCGCTTATGAAGCTGGCAGAACTGGACTCCCTCTCGCAATCGATGCAAAAAAGGCTCTGCCAGAACTGGACATACAGGGCTCTCCAGGAACCTGTACCAGAACATCCACTGGCTTTATTCTTACTTCTCAGGTGCACTCAACTCTTGTTTACTATGACTATGGATAAACCAGGGCCTCGCTCTCCTAAGCCCCTGTCTGTGTCACAGGGAGTGATGAAGAGGATTTGTCACTGCCTTCTGCTGCCATTTAAAGCTGTTTCTGTTCCCTGCAGAAAGCAGTGTAGATGTTTTGCAGAGGTGAATGCCATCAGTATGCTTTCTAATCTGGCTATTTCAACACTTAATTATTACATTTCCATTTCTTTACTCGGCTCCTCGGAGCTGGCAGTCACAGAGAGGCTTCAGGTAGCAGAGGTTAGGAGGAGCACATCGGGCTTCCCAGGTTTGAAATAGTCCCTGAAGTTTGTTGCCGTAATGGACTAAAAGTTGGAAGAAAGGACTATAGCTATTTGTGATATAGCAAAGCCAGATAGCTTGTGAAATTTGTTCCTTGTGCAAGGACACCAACCTTTTTTTGACCCTAGACTCTAATTTCAGCCCTTGGCATCTGAACGCTGTATCTTTGATCAGAAGCTGTACTTAACGTCCCCAACCATATGGCAAGGTCAAGAAGCCACTAATTTCATGGATTTCCTTCTTTTTCACATTCCTGTTCTACTCTTGTCACCAGCCCCCTTTTATACAATTAATAGAAATAGCCTGAGGTGACAGAGAACACTGAGTAAAGTCTCTCTCATGGCTTACACTGCAGTCCTCATCTCTTCACAGAGAAGTTCAGGATGGTCCCTTGGCCATACCAAATCCCCTGGCTAATGCTGCGAAATGCAAGGAGGCAACATGTCAAGAGTCTGAACTTGGCTCTACCATAACACTACAGCTGTGGCTGTAAATAATTTTTATTGTAACACAATTTGGACAACATACCTCATCAACAGTTGGACTGATTCAAACACCAACAAGAGGAAGGACATCCTCACAATTAAGCATGTGTCAGATGAAAACTAAGTGGCAGAGGCAGTTTAATGACCTACCACCACACCCTGCCTGATCGCAACACAGCACGTCAAGAAGTCGCTGTTGTTGGCAGTGCTAATGGAGGCCTTGTGTAAATTACAGAAATATGCACCTACACAGTATATCTCCCGGTAGGATTTGTAAGTGTTGGGAAGCACCCTCAAGCATTGGTAGTGACCCAGAGCCACATATGATAATCATATTTGTGAGGAGATGCATGTATCTGCTGGTTATTCTGTTGGCTAACAGCGTTCTGATGCAGAGACTCTTCTGCAGGGCAAAGACAAACTTTTCTACCAAGCAGAGGAGACAGAAGTCAGACTCTTGCTTGGAGACACAGAGTGTTCTTGGATAACGTTTCCAGTGAGCAATTCCAGACCAATTTCTTAATAGTCTTATTTCAGAATATAGCCCAAATCCCTTACACTACAGGATTTCAAGACTTGGTTAACGTTTCCTAGATTTAAAAAAGACAAATGGCTTTACTTGGAAGCTTTTTTTTTCTTTTTAAACTGGAAATTGCAGAAAGAGAATAAAAACAGCTTGTTGTTGCAACTGAAATGACCTTGCTGATCCTACGGCTTCTCAAAATCATCATTGGCACTGTTTGCCGTCTTTACTTTTTGAGGCTCACCTCAGCTGAATAAACATGTGGAGTTGCGGGCAGATAACAGGAGTAAAAGGACAGGCAGAGGAACACAAGCCGTTGACTAGGACTGAGACCAGGTCTGCGAGTCAGTTCCTCCAAGCTACAAATGGAAAGCTTGGCTTCAGCTTACGCAAAATGTGGCTCTGGGTCTGGTCGGTATTAACAATAAGGTTGCAATGGCAGAAGCGGTCCTTTTAGGTCTGACCACCTGTAGAAGGAACAGCAAGCTTCACGCCTACTGAGTATGCATGGATCTACGAGTCTCTAAGTACCTGTTAGGGAGGGTAGTTGTCATTCATATCTATCTATTATGCAGAGGCATACAGAAGTCATGACTCTGCTGTGGTAGTTACTATGTAGATGCATAACAAGGTGTTGTGGCTCCAGATTGATAGTGGATTAAAGGAGGCTGTTCTATCAGGTTTTGAAACTAATTCTTCTAATGACAGAAACAATTTACATATTACTTCACTTACCAGTCAAAGTAACAGTCAGCAGCAGTCTCTATTAGTAGCTTCTATGAGTAGAAAATTGATGCCAAAGGGTTTGTTTCTCCATTAGGGAAGACTTTTCTTTCAGAGATTTCCTTGAAAACACATCCTAGAAACAATGTGGACCAGAGATGGAGAGGATAAACACCTGCTGAAAACAAGTGGTTTCCAGCACTTGTACAGAAAACAGCTTCACTTCTGGGAATAAAAAGAGAAAAAGTGGAGTCCAATGAACACTGAGCAAGGTAAGAACGTTTCCCTTACTGCTTAATACGGTGGTGCTGGCCTTTATACAAACACACACAAATGTCAAACCTGAGTTTCAGAAAGATCCCTTTGTGCCTACAGTGCCTCTTCCTGAGCTTACTGGTAGAATGTGAAAGATGCTTCAAGTCAAACACACCATAAAGAAAAGCATAAGACAGTTTCCCCTCAATCCTCTTCAACATATGTGATATTTTGTGTTTGCTGCTAATGCCCCAAGAAATCCAGAGAGATCACATCCACACTGCACACCTGAATTGTGCTGGAGTCAGGAGCATGGTTTGACTGACAGTAGAGAGAGGCCCTGCAACCATAATAAAAAATAATGCGTTTATCTGGCCAGTGACAGCAGCTGCCACATCCATTTGCTTTGACCTGTGCTCCTCCTCCATGCAAGACCTGACTCACCTGGTGCTGCAGACGGCATTTCACATGAGTGACGTAGCACTCTTTTCTGTGGTGAGTAAGTTGAAGCAGACAAGCAGGTCCAGTAGGGGAACTGTGAAACTACTGCACTCACGTGGAAGACTGGAATATTTAAATAACTGAATGTCTTTAAAGTGAAGTAGACTACATAAAGCAAGCCAGAATTTCTCCCTGTCACTTACACCTTCCTTTGGTGGCTACGGGAGTTCCTACAGAGCCTTCCTAGCCACAATAGTAAGAAATATAACTGCAGAGCACTAAGTCACAGCTGGGGAAGTAGCTCTTCCTGTAACGCTCCTTCACTTTCTGCCACACTTGGGAAGATGGTCTCCCTGTTTCATTAAGTACAAATGAACACTGAGCCTTGGAGAATGAATGGCAAATGGGGAGGTCACTTGGTGTCTTTGTGTTCATTCTTTACACCCATCCTGTACACCCAAACTGATACCAGTAGATTACGTTACCTCTCATATTTTCCTGAGAAGGCAGCAACAACTGCTTTGCAAAGCACTTCTCAGCCAGGTAATATTAAGGTCTGGAAGTTGCCCTGGTAGCACTTCCAAGCTCTGGGCCTTGATTCAGTTCCTGAAGCATACGTGGAAACTGTTAATCCATCAGTTTAAACATTNATGAAGTTCAACAAGGCCAAGTGCAAGGTCCTGCATGTGGGTTGAGTCAATCCCATGCACAAATATAGGCTGGGAGGAGAGTGGATTGAGAGCAGCCCTCAGGAGAGGGGGACTTGGGGGTGTTGATAGATGAGAGGCTTAACATGAGTTGGCAATGTGTGCTTGCAGCCCAGAACGCCAACCACATCCTGGGCTGCATCAAAATAAATGTGACCAGCAGGTCGAGGGAGGTGATTCTGCCCCTCTACTCTGCTCTCGTGAGACCCCATATGAAGTACTGTATCCAGCTCTGGAGCCCCCAACACAGGAAGGACATGGACCTGTTGGAGTGAGTCCAGAGGAGGGCCACAAAAGTGATCAGAGGGCTGGAGCACCTCTTCTGTGAGGACAGGCTGAGAGAGTTGGGGTTGTTCAGCCTGGAGAAGAGAAGGCTCTGGGGAGACCTTATAGCAGCCTTTCAGTATCCAACAGGAGCATTGAGGCCTGCAAGCTTGAGGCCTGCAGCAGCTTACAGAGGTTCAGCAAGGAGCTGGTGTGAATGTTTAAACTGATGGATTAACAGTTTCCACGTATGCTTCAGGAACTGAATCAAGGCCCAGAGCTTGGAAGTGCGACCAGGGCGACTTCCAGACCTTAATATTACCTGGCTGAGAAGTGCTTTGCAAAGCGGTTGTTGCTGCCTGAAGAAATCTGGAGAAGGACTTTTATAAGAGCATGTAGTGATAGGATGAGGGGAAATGGCTTCAAACTGGAAGAGGGTAGATTTAGATTAGATCTCAGGAAGAAATTTTTCACCCTGAGGGTGGTGAGGCACTGGCACAGGTTGCCCAGGAAAGTTGTGGAGGCCCCATCCCTGGAAGTGTTCAAGGCCAGGTTGGATGGGGCTTTGAGCAACCTGGTCTAGTGGGAGGTGTCCTTGCCCATGGCAAGGGGGTTGGAACTACATGATCTTTAAGGTCCCTTCTAACCTAAACCATTCTATGATTCTATGATTTTGGCTTGTAAGCAGTGCTGTACAGGGGGTGTGCAAGTGAGACTGATTCATCTCTAGAGGAAACAGACTAAAATGATCAAAGTATACTTCTTTGTGCCCAGGCTAAAATAGCAGATTTTGCAATGCAATGAGCAGCTCAGAAAGTGAAGCACACAGTGACTCAAAGTCATACACATGCCATCTTTTACCAGCATCAGCAGTCTAACCTCCCTAATGCAAGAGCCCTCCCTTTTCTCCCATGTTTCCCTGAGAACTGTTTTGAAAAGCACAACTTTATTCTCCCCTCCCTGTGCACCACATGCTGATGGTGTCTCACTTGCCCTTACTCACACATACAAATTCCACCCTCTTTGCCGGGTAACACCCACCACCACCCCCCACCCCCCAACTGCTGAGATGCAGCAGAAGCTTCCCGACTTATGCTTCCAACACATATGGCCTGAAGCTTCTCGAGGTCAGTTAGACTCAGCTGTGACAATGCCCGAGTCTGCAAGGAAGATGCCTCACCGAGCTGCGCTCTGTGGATCCTGTGCAGATGTGAGAGAGTGCATATTCCTGAACCTGGACACAGAGGCACTAGAAATGCCCAAACTATTGCAGCAGGTGCTGCAACATTTCAGCAGAAGGAGGAAGTATGGGCTCAGGCTGTCAACATATCTTTGCCAGCAAACCCATGTGAGTAAGATGCAGCATGCCTAAGCATTTACTCCTGTTCAAGACCCCTTACCATCCTGCACAGGATTCTTACTAATTTTCCTCTCTGCCTAGGAGATGTTGAGTGCATATTAGTTGTGTAGGTGTCCTGGGCTTAGTGACAGCAGGATCCAGCGTTTGGGCAAGACAGTCCAGGGCAGGGCTATGATTTTTAAGGTACATCTAACTGACTCAGCAACATGTTTGCATTCTGAAGAATGACCTTTAAATATGCATGTTTTGGATTTGGACCTCACCCAGGGTAGTCTAGCTGGTGCAGAAACACTAGATCAATTTGGTTAATGCAAACCTGAACCAGGTCCACCAAGATCCTCATCTGGCTTTGAGGCAGCGTTAAGCTGCTGGGCCCCACTGTTCCTGTAAAGCCTGTTATGATAAACATCCACACAGAGGAATACCATCAGTCCTCTTCTATCTACAGCTCATCTGACTTTTGGAGACCAAGCACTTCTACCTGCAAAGTCTGAGTGGCTTGCCTGGAACCCTTTTGGAAACCAAGTACCTCAGTCATTGTTAAAAACTGATTTTCTTCCTCTTTTCTACCCACTACCTTGCCTTGCTTTCCAAGCCAGACAAAGACTGAAAAGATATGGGAGTGAATCTGTGGTCTTGTTTGATGTTTTTTGCGACCTGGTTGACTGAGTTCAACAAACAAAAAGTCAAACAGAAATAAATTTTCATATCATACATAGTGCTTTCAGGCCACTTTCAAAGAAGATACTGCACTGGTCCATCTCCTCTGACCTTAAAGAGAGCTTTCAGTCAACAGCACGCTTCATTTACTTTGTTTGGAGTTATAACTTGGGCATTACTCCTCCATTTCATTGCCAAAGCTGAAACAGTGATGTGATTCAAATTGCACCTGTTTTAAACAATGGTGCTGCAACCTGCAATCTTTGGAATACAAAGGTTGCAATGAACTAACAGGTAACTTCTCCTTGGAGAATGTGGCCAGCACAGGCTTAGGACCTGGAATTGGCTCCAGCACAGCCAGCTTTAACAGCTTCACCGTTGCTGTCTCTAGAGACCTGACCATTCCGGAAACTGCTCTGGCTCCTTTCTAAGCCTCCTGGCTCTGTCAATCTCTTGACACTTGGGAGTTGCTAAACCCTTGTAGTTTCATAACTCTTTCTCAATCATTTGAATCACAGGAATCCTCAAACCTGTGGCTGTCTCCAGTTTACATCCTCTTAAGACGAAAAGATTCATATATATCCACCTGCACCCAAGGTCACCTCTGGATGCCTTTCTTGAACCACCCTTGAAATGATTTGCATGTAGCCACCGATCTCTTGTGGCTTTCCAAACTCACCAGTCAGATCAGAAGCAAAACTCCCATGGAGACTAGCACCAGTAAAACCTAACACAAATAGCAGTATAAAGCACTTTCCTATCCTATGCATGCTGCTGCGTGCCAGGGGGAAAAGACTCTACTTGGAAAAATGGTTTGCACCAAAATGCTCACTTCCTCCCTACCGTCATCTTCTTCAGAAAATTTCTTTGGAATTTAAGTCCAGATACATTTCTAAACTGCAAGATCATCTGTCATGCATCTTGGCCTTGAGCAACTGCGTTGCAAGCTTGAGAGCTTGTCTGTATAATGGATTTTGAAGACAAAACGAATGTTGGGGCTAATCTGCTTTATACTCAAAATTGTGTTTCAGAAGTTCTGCTCTGAAGCTATAAAGAAATGCAAGGAAGACAGTCTCCTAATGGTTAGTATCCAGCTTCACTTATTTCACTGGCAGGAGCTGAGCTTAGCATGTTCCTTGCACAAACTATACATAATTTACATTTATGGCTAAACTTTTTTTGATATTGCAAAGACTTGCATTTCTTCCATTTCTGGACTGAGTCAGGCAGATGAATCCATTTTAAACACAGTTCTAAAAATTGTAGAATGAAGCTCTGCTACTTGTTGCATTCACAAAGCAAACCAGGAAATCAGTAAAAGTGAAGCAACTGAAGAGATGACCACTTGTATCACTTTGCTAACCGTTTTTTGTCAAAACTGTAATTTAGGACCACAATGGTTTGGTTTTTTTTTTTTTATGTCAGTGACACATGATTTATAGGAAACCAATCCAAAGCTATCCTATGACTGTGATTCACTTTCCTGAATCTATTACCATGAAAACCGTAAGTGGTGCAATAGGCTGTTACTGCCATTCAAAGATCCATCATAGCATCTGTTAAGTAATTTATACTCCCAGGGCTACGTTTTACAGTAAATGGAAGCAGAGAATTGTCAGGAACATGCTGTTGGGAGAAAAAAAATCAAAAAAAGAAAAAAGGAAGAAAGAGACTACTGCATCAATGTTGGCAAGTCGACGACGCATCTTGAGCTGGGGAGGCAGGCAGGGGAGCAGCTACCTGGTATCTCAAAATCTTGCCACTCCACCACAGCAGGACAGTGGTGAATTAAATCCCAAACTAATAGACACCACTGACAGCCCTGCATGGGAAAAGCATCTCACAGCAGTCTTTGCTCTCACAGGACTTATGCTATCAAGTCCCACTCCTCTGCAGGCACGCAGGCTCAGTGAAGGTAACTCCAAGTTTGATGCCTGAGGAACAGGCCTAAAGAAGCCAGCTAGAAAACCCAAAAGTCTTATGAGATGAGAAAGACCCCTCCACATACCAGAATCTGACAGAAGTGCTGAACATGTCCACAGCTGGGAGGTGAAGCCATGAAGCAACACAGGCAAATACAGGCTGTGGAAAGCTGGGCTCTTCACTGACCAACTTTGAGCAGTGGTGGGAGATACTAAACTTGGTGTGGCAGAGGCAGGACAGTATCAGAGCAGAGACACTCAGGGTAGCACTGTGCATTAACCTTACTTCTCACTGAGGACTAGACTTTTAAAAAGTATTTAACAAAGGAGCCCAGCGATGCCCAGGGAAAGATTAATAAAGCAAGGGTAAAATATGCAAAGAAAGGCAGTGGGAAACGGCAACTAGCATTTTAAGAAGAGTCCTTTTAATTCCTTTGCAACATACACAGGGTGGAGGTATTGTGCAGAGCTGCCTGCGTAAAGTGCTGTACAGAGACTGCGCAGCTATCAGTGAGTGATTCTGAGTTTAAATAAGCAGCAGCAGCACAGTCCCTAGTGTGATGAGGGAATCTTTAACATGAAGGACCATTGCCGCAGCACAGGATCTAACGCAGTGTTCTCCCCCTTTGCAACACAGCATAATCTGGAGGATTCCCAACGACAGACTCGCATCTGCTGTTCTGGTTTTCATTGTAAAAAAACACAAAGGAAAAGCTATGTAGGCAAACCACTTTGGCTTGCCATTTGTCAAAATGAAGGCAAATCCCTCTGCTGCAGAGGGACCGCCTCTGCAGTAAACAAATAAATAAATATTCTTCCAGTGTACTGAGAAATCCCCCTGAAGTGAACAGGATGTTCCCAGAACTTCAGAAGACAGGCATTGCCTCTCCAGGATTGCGACTGTAAGGAAAAGAGAAGTTTTGCTCCCTTTCAGCTACAGAATATGAATGACAAAGATGCAACAAGCAACAGTTTATTTGTAGAAAAATCCTTTAAAATTTTACTACATTGTAAGATTAAGGAAAAAATAGTATTAATATATGTACATACAATATATATAAACAAACACACATCGCACCATTAAAATTACATGCTTTTTGAAACAGAGAATGGGTCATATTCCCTCATATCAATTTTAAAATTATCACTGCAAGAAACCTTGCTTCCTTTTTGTTTTTATCCCCATCAAAGTTTTCAAGTACAGGAAGTAAGTAATGCAGGATCTAATAGTAAAAAACCTTTGTTATACACAAATTACAATGACAGCTATACAGTATTATTCTGCAGTATCCAACACTTGTGTTTTTTGAACTCTATAATGATATGAACTTTTACCTGAGGTGCATGAAAATAATGAAGCATGATAATTGGCAAGTTTAAGAGATTTTCACATTGTGATTTGACTTGAATTGAAGTTGATTAGGTATCACACGTCTATACCCATAGTACTGGCACAAGAATGCTCTGCGTGAGTCATCACCAATGTCTTAGAAGTGCAGGAAAAATTAAAAGGCAAGCACCACTTGCAATGATAAGCATGCAGACAATTTAAGTGAAACAGAGGTAGCATGTTCTTGTAAATCCAGCAGGGTCATTCAAATCAACTGCACCCTCCCTTCTGCAAAAGGCACTCGCTTTTTCAGCTATAAACAGCATGGTTTTAAATTCAGTTAGACTGACCACAAATGGTGGACTTCTCTCCTTACAAATATAAAAAATGTTAAGCAGAGGACACAATGAAAAGAAAAACAATGGGTGTAAGAAATACACATTTCAGGTAATATGTGCTATTCTTCTCCCCCCTACCTTTTACGGGGAGAATCAAAATATTTTATAAAACAGTTGCAGTATGTAATCCAAAAATTAAGACTTTCCAGTTAACATGGCAGTATTAAGCAGCACATTATGTATCAGGAATAATTTTAAAACACCAGAAGTACACCAGCCTTTTTAATAGATAAAAAGCAACAATTCACAGTTAGAAGTAGAAAGTTTATGCACAAAAAGGTGGTGCTGGAGAAGGATAAAGATCCTTTGATGTAAAACCTCATAAATGAAAATGCACAGAAACTCTTGTACTGTATCTTTTATCTTTTCTGCAGTTTGAAAAGATGTCCATGCAAAACAGCTGCTCTTACCGTGACACTACAGAGCTAATCGAGTTATAAGATGTGCCACTGTTGCAACTGGAAGCATAAGCCTCTTGACCATTAGCATCTAAGTTTATTTTAAACACAGAAGATGCTTTCAGTAAAAAGTCTGCTGCATCTCTGCGACCTAATTCCCTAAGCTTAGACATCAGGATACCTACAGTGCTCTCAGGAGCATTACTCCACTCCTGCAGAAGGGCATGGACTGGGCTTAAGAGAAAGTCATTTTGTGTTCCATTATTCATATTGTACTTTGCAACAAGATCAGGGAGGCCCAGATTCATGGCCAGAAGGCACCAGTCTTTGCCCATAGGATCAGGTGGATCCAAAAGCCGACTTAGTTTTCTCCTGGTAAGCAGATTCAGATCAGAAACATGAATGTCCATTCCTAGGCTTCCCTGGGAGTAGACATCAAGACACCCAAAACACAGTATACTGCTAAAGCTCTCTTTATATCCCCCCATAGTGTTAGTTAGTGATGTCTCCTTTTGACTCTGTGCACGGAAAAAGTCTCTAGGCTGGTAGACCATTACTGGTTCATGATGCTCCCTCAGCTGCTGAGGACTAAGGTAGTATTTCACGGTCAGAAGGCCTGGTAAGGTTGTGGCCATTAAGTTATCAATGGTGCTGCATACAGAATCCAGAAGTAAGCAGCACTTGATCTTCTCTGTTTCCAGTCCTCTAACTTGAACCTCTATACCCTGACCATGGTTGACCAGTAGCACTAAAAGCTCTGCTCCACGATTCATAATCTTTGATCCATTTACCCACAGACGTATATCAGCATCTCCCTCTGTGCTTTGCTGATGAATCCACCTGCAGAGATTCACCTGAACTTTATGAAAAATTCCACAAGGAAATGGGGTAAGGTGTTCCACAGGAACGATTCTAACACCACCATAAATCAGCACCTCATCTTCCTCATCTGTCCAAGACCTGTGGAGATTGTCAGTCTTTATGAGAGCAGGAATATCCACCATTGCGCCACTGCTAAGGTCCCTTGCACAAATATCCATGGCATCCAAAACCTGTATCAGTTCTTCCACATCACTGTCTGTCACCAAACGCTGGATGTCGTCTATAGTGTACCGACCTCTATAGTGATGGAGGGCTTTTGGGTTCTCCACTGACAGGATTTTTGCAAGGACATTTGAACAGAGCCAGCGAGGATCCAGAAGTACAACATCTTGGACAGTTTCACTCTGCATAATGTTAATCTGTTTATAAATATGAAAGTTACTATTTACATCTTGTGAAGTACAAAATGATACCCCATGTTCTCTCCTTCCTAACTTACTGACCCAATCATTTAATGAACACTGCTGACAGGAGAAAAACAAATAGTGCATTTTATTTTCTTGCAAGTGTTAGAACAAAGAGCAGTTCTTGTTTTCCACTAGCAACGAAGCCACTAGACCCCAACAGCTGTAAAGCCTAGCCACACCTTCCAAGGTATTAATGCAAATATCATATGATTCAATTTCTAATGGACACACATACATTTCTTATATGCAGTGACATGTTAGGCACTACCTCATTTAAGATAACAGCATACTTATCCTTTCTGCGTATTTTATATCCTTACAACTATAGCAATAAACTGTAATTCTCCCTGTCTCAAAGAAATAATGTTGAACAAAACAGGAGCCACAAGACAGCCACAAGACAGTAACGACAATGAAAAGCATTATTAACTGGTCTCGACTTCTTATGATGTCTTAAGAGGGAGAAGAAAAAAAAAATAACTATAGACATTTACTTAAATCCCGTTAAGCAATATTCTACCAGAGCAGTACCTTGCTAATAAAGATACGCAATTTAGATAAAACCACTTACTTCTCCTATGCTATGCAACTGCTGTGCAATATGCCGTAGGTCATCTTCACTTGCTAGGGGATTAAGCTGTTCCTGTACATCGTACACGAACTGCTGCAAGGACATCAGCTGGTTGGGTCCATTCATTTTTCTCCATGAAGGCAGCGTGGAGATTATTTTTTCACACAGATGAGTCATAGGTGGGCAAGTCTTACAAAAGCACAGAAGACATCAATTTGTAATTCCACTCTGCTGATAATAACAGTACTATTGTTGTTTTATTTTTTTTTTTTAAATGGCAGTTAGAAGGTGTAATGCATTCATGGTGTATATTCATGTCTAAAAAAATCCCCTTTCGATGGATCCTTACTCTTCCATCTGGCATTCACTTGCCATAAGATCTAACTTTTCTTAATAAAGTGAATTCCAGAAACAACTTTTTCACTGAAATAAGCAAACTTTCCAGACATCACCACGATTACAAAGGGAATCCTGACACATGGAACAAAGTTTGGTTTATTTAGTCCTGCCTTGTCAAATGTGCTGATCACCTGAAACAGTGACTTCAGGATGTATCTACTGCCTTTATGCATCTAGGAATTAATCTTTATTTCAGAAATTGTCAACATTTAATTAAAATCTGTACTCATCAGCATCTGTACAGGACCAATTAACTTTGGCAGAGTACCAGATAAGAAGTAAAGATGGTACTTTTATCTGTTGATTCTCTTGGACATCACTGATGCCTTCATCCTACACCCTCAAGCCACAGCACACACTTCTAATGCAGCAAAGCCCTCCAGATTTGAAGCTAGTGACCACAGTTACAATAAAGTTTTGTCAGAGGAGAAAAGCTTATTAAATCAAGAGACCATTGGGAATGTAAAGTAGATTGAATTTTGCTTCAAAGCAAACATCTTCCTCAACCTACAGAATAAACTCAGTGATATATTCACTTTTAATTAATTTTAAAAAACCACCTATCAGAAGTAGCTGCAGAAAGTCTTGTGGCTGTGTCACACAAGTAAGAGGGCCTTTGGTATAAAGAAATTTAAATCCATTTAGCACAGGCTACATAACAACTTGACTTGGTCACCCTCAGTATGAAGCCTCTATGGATTCATGGTGATGACATCAAACCATGGCTATTCTACCTTTAGTCTCATATACCTACACGTATATATACAACTCAAAGCACATATTTTTCAGTACAAAAGTGCAGTAAAAAGTTAATGCATATTCAGTTCACACATCTATATTGGGAATTATCTTTCTAACAGTTGAGGAAGCTGTTCTAGTCTGGTGGGTTTTTTTAATGAAAAACTTATTTGTCTGAAATATATTCTGTTTCTCTGTAATACACGATAAAAAAAAAAAAAAAAGATTAAAACCAAACAAACAGAAAGAAGGGTCAACGCTGGAATCCAATCACTGTCAATTCAAAATACGAAACTGTAACTTAGACCTGAAATTCTCAAATCATTTCTTTTCAAGAATGATAATTTTGGTGACGTCTACAAAACATCTACCATTTTGAAAATGCTGACTGACTCTTTGATGTCAGGAGATTGTTCATCACCAGGTCTGTCATGCATGCTGCCAAAGAACTGAAACAGCACTCCTTTATTTAAGTTTCATAATGTAAGTACTAAATTTACAGTAAATTATTACACAAGATTTTCACATTTTGGCTGGCCCAACCCAGACCATTAGACATTACTTACAGAAATTATCTGGCTTCTTATTTCTTGCAAGTGATTTCGGAGAAGCTTCATATCTTTAGACCCAGATGCTCCAGCATCCAAGACAAATAACTTGTCTGAAATTTGCAGATCATTTCCAAATCTAAAAGAGAAAAGGTGAACAATTATTTACTTAGTCCCAAACCCAATTTTATTTCTTAATCCAGCTGTACTTCAATCCTGAATTACACGAGAGTTATTCTTCTTCAAGGAATGATGAAAAAAGTTTAAGTACAGATTATTTTATAAGCACAGACAGTATAGCTGCTCTCAAATTTTCTTGAAAATAAACAGAGATGTTGAGAGAAAATTGTTCTTTCCTAAGGAAGATGGCTGAAGATGTGTAAGAAAATTACAACTGCATCACGGGACTTGTAATTACAAAATGAAACTTTTTACTAGAGAAGGGACAGCAGGAATGAATTCTTTTTAAGGTCTTCATATTTGCTGTTTTCTTTCTTCTCACTTTAAATAGTTCAGTTGTCATTGCTATTGACAGCATCACTATTTCTCACTTCCTTTTGGCTTTTAAACGATACGTACTTAGCTCTGGACTGGTCTGCATTTAAAAGGATTCCAACACCAAAGATTACACACAGGTATTTTTGCTGGTTTATTTAAATTGATTAAGATACTGCGCTGCCACTATTGTGCTGAATTCCTATATTTGTTTCTTATACAGTCCAGACAAGTGTCTATGTTCAGAGGTATGGATGATTCCTTGTACCACATGTTACTGCTTATGTGCTCACGGTGAGTATAAATTATTGTTACTTTATATAATAGTATGTTTGTGAAAAATTCCTTATTTCCATCTACAATTTGCATGCTCTCCAAACATTTGCTGAAGAAGGCTAGAAGTTTCCATAACTTCTAGGTACCTCTTGGCTGACTTTGTCACTTGTGTGACTCTACAATGTTCAGCTCTTCACATGCTGTGTATAGAGTATACCTCCAGGCCTATTTTAGGTACAAAACTCGAGCACTAAGATGTTAGACAGATGGCTGATACGAGCCTTTGGATGTATCCCAGTGTTTATAGGGTGAGACTTCCTGAGCCTCAACTCATTTTTGCACCACTTGGCTCACCTAAGGCGTCTGGCTCACTGTAATGTTGATAAATGTTTCAATTTTTGCACAATATAAGCTTCCTGAACATGCTCAAAATATCATAGTATCAAAGTGTAAGCCACATAAAAACATTTTACATATCCCTATGCATTTTAGTAATTTTTATTTTTAACTGATGTATTTAAACACTACATATAAATATACTCCCCACTTACCTGTTTCTGATTTCTTTCAACAACGACATGTCTTTGTCATACCAAAACTCGCCCCCAACGGGCCGAGGAAGATTCACTATGTCAGCGTGTGTGGCGACCAAAACAACACGCAGGGGACTTTTCAGCTTCCCACCAAATGCTAGAAGAGAAACAAAAGCACTCCCTCACTATGATATATGCCTATGGAGATGGCTGTCTTACTGAACCAGGAAAGTAGCAATACATTTTACATTCTTCATATCAATCACTTTTGCAGTGGATTTACCAACCCTAATCATACTGTACTTACACCACTGGTGCTCTGGGTGTTATCTGTCTATAGGATTATCTATATAATGTCCAATTTGAATAGTTAGAGTCTTTTAATAACATCAGATACATTGATAATACATGACTTTATTGACTAATGTTTTTGTTAATAACACTAATGATATATCAACTACAAACTATAATAGTGTGAGGAAAAATAATTAAAAATAACAGCTTCTTGGAAAAGGTTTCTCATAATCTTTGGATGGTCCTTAATACTACAGGTGTAGAGGATTATTAAATAGAACACAAAATGTCTACAACATTCATACATTGATTGGTATGAATGCTATTTTTCAGTACTTACACAATGACCTCTCACTTAGGTGAGAGTTAAGTAGGAAAGCCTGGCAGAAACAATGAAAAAGAGTAAGAAAGAAAGAAAGATACAAATGGCATGAATGAGGTGACAGTATGGCACACAGTTTACAATCTTTTCTCAAACTGATCTTCCAGAAAAGAGGAAACATCATTAGATTATTTTTAAAAATGATAGTACATCCAATCCTGCTGTTTCAGTCTGACAAAAGTTCACATGGGACAAATATGCTTACATAACTTCTCAGTTTTCATCAACTAAAAGCTACAGAATCTTGACTCATTCATAAAAAGTCACAGTTTCCCAAATCTCTGCATAGCACTTCAAGGCAAATATTTTAAAATTGTAAATATTTTTTCTTGACGGCTGAAGGCATGTGAACCCCAACTGAGCTGACCAGTATAAACACTGATTCAAGAGAAGTACCTAAATAATGCTGATAATTAGATCATCAAGAAGAAATGATTAACTCAAGTTCTAACTCAGTCAAACCAAGAACTAAGTTTCCTTGCTAGACATAAAAGGAGTGAAAAGCTTTCAGCGATTGCAAATTAACTGTATTTTCAGCTTTGGTACTTTTCTGCAAATTTCTGAGCTTTTACTTCCAAAAGTAATTTCATGTCAGTTAGATCCAAATGCTTATCTTGTTAATCTTATGATTAGACCAAAAATGGAAAATGAAAGACATGCAGATGCCTGAACTGAAAGCTGAAGGTCTGCCTTGGTTCATCATTATCTGGCTCTGATAACGCAGAGAGAATCAAGTAGAAAACAAAAAGAGAGGGGAAATACTCTTCACACTATGTAAGTATTGGTTTTGCTTGTCTGGTGAGTCTCTAGCAGCTTTATAAATGTCCACAAGCGCTGAGTTAGATCCACTGGCTGGAATAACATTTCGGTTCACAGAACCAAGACACATGTCAGAACTTGGCTCATCCATGAACCATCACAGTCTGCAGACCAATGCTCAGCGACAAACACAAACAAGTTATACCATATATATACCTAAACTTACAGACCCTTTAAGGAAAAAGAAAAAAGTTATTTGTTTGCCTGCCACGTAACTTCCAGTTTGTTACAAAGCTTGCATATAAAACAAGTAAACTTACTTAAAACTTGTGCAAAATGTGAGAATACGCGAAGTGAAATTTACTAGAAATACTGGTTTCTGTACTCCCTGATGCACCAAAAGGTTAATATATTTGAAGTCCAAATACAACTCTAGTTAAGCATGTTAAAGTGGCATGTACTGAGAGGTAATGCCATTCCACAATGTCATTCTGTCCTGTTCTCACTGACAAGCCTAATTTATGCTGGAAACACTGTTAATTGGAGTGAGATATAAGCAGAATTTCAGTGATGTGTCTAAAATTGGTTTTAAATGGTTCCAACCCCCTGAAACACTTCTGCACACAGCTTATCTGACATAAAAATTAATCTGCCATTTACAGATGTAAATCCCAGTGCCACAAGAGGCTACACTGTACCTCATGACCCTTTTTAGTTGGACTTGAGTGTTGTGTACAATTCCTGAGGACTGTTCTGCAGAAAGTTCCCTTTCTGTAAAAAACTTTGTGTAAAGTTTGTTTGAATACAGGGGAATGAAGACACACGAAGACACATAACAGCACTCAACACAGAGGATGTACAAACTTGCAGAGAAACACAAGAAGCTTTATCTTATAGTCCCCTAATATTTCATTAACAGGCAGAAGAGCATACCTATTGGCTCCTCAACTGGGACTAATGATTTCAGGAAACTGAGCCAAAAGGTCACTTGGTTTAACTGGATTTCATAAGGCTCCTCGAGACTAAAAAGCACTATGTGAATTGCAGTGGGATCATTTGCAGCAAAATAATCGTAACAGCAGAAATACACAGGATTCCCAGAGAATTCCCAGATGCTGAAATCACCAACTCCTGAAAAACAGGCAAACAGATGAAGAGATCAAATCATACTTTGTCAGTAAGCATGAAGCATCTTTCAGTCATGGAAAGACAAACAAAAGAGTTAATCTGATTTAAACTTTCACGAAGATAAACCATAAGCATGTGAAAAAGCAAGACTGCAAATGCAATCATGAACAAGGGGAATGGGTTTCAGTCAGTCTCAGAGGCTGAGAAGTTGAGTCCTCACAATCTGTTCCTCTCTCACATTCACTTCTCTAGGACATTCAGCTGGATGCCACATGGAAGCACCTGTGTGTTAAATGCATGCAGCCTTACACATTAAATTGGCCTTTGCCTTGCGCAACAGCAACAGATTTTGTAATTCCCTTGAAAAACAAAATAAAGGCTGCTATTCTTTTCCTGCTTATCCCAAAAAGCTCAACATTTTTATTTTTTCTTCTTAGCTTTCCACTGCTGGTATTAAAAACAGCTGAAGGACATTCTCAAAGAAGCCACTTTGCTTTACAGAATTGTACTATTCACATCACGTTAAGTCAGAACTGAAGAATCACCAGGTTAAGGATCCCAACAGCACCATGCTTCTTTTTGCCGCCTTCTTTAGCTTCAGCTGGCAAAAGTATTAGTGTGTTGCACTGTATGGCACTTCCCAGACTCACCATCTGATTAGGGTGAAGTCTGATGCACTTGTACTACCTCTATTTAAATAAATGCTGCTGAAGATGCACCTCAAACTTTTGGAACAAAAGAAGCCAGATACCTCAAATCTGCTGTTATGAGTACAGCTATTCATAGTTCACTCATGTGCATGCTCTCCTTCTGTATGAAGACAGCACAGAGAGAGAAAAGAAACCCATTCTGACAGTCTGTTGCACAATTCCATTTCACAGCAGAATTTGACTTGGTTTCAAATTACACTGAAAGAGGAAATTAGCCTGGCCAAAGAAGGAGCTTTAGCTACATGCCAAACTTTTCAGCATCTAGGACAAACGTTTTGCCAGTGTGTTACTGCTTTCATAAATAGGTTTCCCTCTCCAAAATAAAATCTTGATTAATCCTAACTCAGCCTCAAAATTGCAGCTGCTAAGGCGTGCAAAACATTTTCCTTATGAAGAAGAGATCCTACTGGGAGACATCTACGTAACAATTAGTATGGCTGGTGCTGTATATGCACCATTTGTACGGTCTTCACAGTCAAAAGGCATATATGTACTTACGACAACTTCTCTGACTGACCCCCCTTATTGCTAACTGGTTTCTGTTGCAGAGCTGTTAGCCTCCTTTCAAAAAGAAAAATTAAATCAGAAGCTCCACTCACCATGTTGGGTGAGCTCCAGGACTCACCGAACATGTTCCAGCCCTTTCACAGGGTGAGAATGGTAGGTCCTTCATACAGCTGGGAACCACTTACATGGTAAGGATGCTTGGGTCTATAGGACCAGATTAAATCTGGTAAAATCCCCAAACAACATACAGTATAGGTGAAGAAGCCTTCACACTAGCAGCCGGTCTGCCAGCCTATTCCTATTATACCAAATCCCTCCCTTCCTGCTGCCCCACTTACTCACCTCAGAAACCTTTCTATGTGATACTACAAGGATCTGACACAAGTGATTACTATGTGTATTACAGGCAGAGAACTTCACGTAGATTTACTTTCTGCTTAAACAAACCAAACTCCACCACTGTTGGATTCTCAACGACAGTCACTACCATACCAAGTCAGATATTTTTTTTTTTTCATTTTTATTTTTAAATACAAACACCATGGCATTAACCATCCCACAGCATTAAGGCATGCTAGCCCAGGGCTCTGCTTACCATGCAAGCAGGCATTTTGGATGTCAATGGCCTTGGTGGACTGGTCATCAGCAGAGAAGTGAGAGTGATGAGCAGGTGAAACAAAAGCTTCTAATACTCCTTTGGTCAGGCCCGGCTCAAACATCATGCTACGGCTTCTCACGCTGACATTCTCACAACCAGGATAAAGATTTGTAATGCTTACTGAAACTGGGTCATGGAAAGGAAAATGAGATTAGAAACCATGTGAAAATCACAACCAGATCACTTCAAAATAAGTATGCAAAGCATAAAAGCTGAGTAAGAAAAACCAAACTGCTCTTCAAAGAAAGGAGATGACTACCAAGCTGTAAGCATACACAAATACATCCTTATTCTGAATGATTAAAAGGAAAATATTAGAATGAACCCATATAGCACTTATTGCCCTATAGCAGATACACTGCTGGGGAGGAAGCATAGAAAAAAAATTGAATTATTTGGAAACGAAAGGTTCTTCTATGTTGCAAAGATATACTGCTTTTTTAGCTAAGTGCTGTAATTTCATAGCATGGGCTATTTTTATTGGCATGGAAATGCTACATATTCATATAGTTGATTCCTGTAAGTAAGGATAAAAATATCACCGTGTAACAACTGTTTCTGGGAAGGTGGAGGAGAAAAGCAGGCCCTTAACCAAAATTATTTTTACTAATAAGCAATTTGTTTAGTTCATGCTTAATTCAGATTCCCTAAGAGTAAATGAGAAAAGAAAGGGCTTTTTAATTGACTTGCACCATCTAGTGGAGAAAGTATTTCTTTCCTCCACTAGATGCTGAATTCTAATATTTGGGTTTTAATATAGAAAGAAACTACCTGTCAGCTGTAAAACTATACTTTCATGTTTGATCTTCTAGTGTAATATTTAAACAGTTAGGCTCTTGTAAATAAATACATGGTGAATTCACATGCTTATTGTTACAGAATTTAAAGAAACCTAAGCACATGATAGACCAAATTGTGCTGGTTTAAACGTTGATCTGATTAGGTCACTCAACCCATAACATTATTTACATGTTATATAATGATCTTCATCCAAAAAGAACAGATACTGAAACAAGCAAAAACTAAAAATCCAAACACTGTAACACCACCATAGTAGCTTTTTTTGCTTAGAACTGTACAACTTCCTGGCTTTATATCTAGGTAAGCTATTTTCAAGTGCATGCTTCAAGTTCACCTTTATGTCTATAAAGATTCACTAACGCGACTGGCAGTCTTGTCTGATTTTATGATAGTGTGAGTGCATAACACTTATCCTCTGGTGCTGGTACCAACCAGCATGAAAAAAAAAAAATCTGTCTTCAGTCATAACCTTCCTGCACTTACCTCCCCTTCTATGACACAGTAAATTAAGATAAATAAATAAAAAACTTCTGACTGATTCATTGAATCAATTTCTTTATTCTGTTGTCACAGATGTGAGCCCCTTGTGTTAAGTGAACAGCAAATAAAATAACGATCTCTGTGTCAGGTATCTTGTCTTATTAAGACACTCTGTGAGTACCTTATAGCTTCCTCAGGTGACTAGAGAGAGGTACGAAATCTACTACTAGCACTGTTCTACACTTAAAAATGATGAATGAAACCTAAACCTGCAGGTTATTATCCAAACGTTATTAAAGAAAAAGGCAACCCTGACCCCATCTAAAACTTACATAGTAAGACTACTTCTAAAGATCATTTTAAACTTGAGCACCTCAAAAGTGCCTCCTTAGCTTTGTATAGGTTACGCAGCCTTTCAGTGTTGAGCTGGACAAATAGTTCACTACTCTTTCGAGTGTCCTGCTCAACTGTGGGTTCTTCCAAACCTGGGTACATGTTGAAGTATAAACCTAGCTAGTTCCTCCACATTCTAAAGCTCTTCCCACTTCACACAGGCCAACTGGTGCTACGTGGGCAAAGTTTCCTTACTGTTTGCACCCATTTACTTCAGGTTAGAAAACCTTCATTTTCACCTCGTTTGGAAGCAATTTTAGACACCTCTAACTGGGCTAATCTCCTCCTGTACCTTACAGAAAACTACTACAAGGCATCAGAGGCAGTACTGAATCCTTTGTTGTTACTTAAAGATCACATGAAGATGCAACAAATGTTTCAATTTTGCATGGAGTTTAATGAAGCTACTCAAACAAAAAGGCTGACAAAACACAATGCCCAAACCCACAATGGTGGTATCTGGTCATGACACTGGCATTCATAGCCTACGACTTTTTGTGAAAAATAAACACCAGTGTTCAGGAGTCCTGTCCTCCACTCCCCAGGTTCACTTATGCAGCATGTGAGTAAATAAAAACCTTAACTACTCCTACACCCTCCAGAGCTGCTGCTTCTCTTCGCTCTTACTTTAGGTATGACCCTGTGCACAGAGAAGTGACTACCCTGTCCACTTTGCATTGGTTTCTTACAAGCTTAGCTTGTCCTGTCTTTTCCAGTACAGCCAACAGCTCTTCCTTAGGAGCTACACAGACTAAGAGGAAAATGTTTTCTTGTTCAAATGTTACAGCTTTGAAGTCATACCTGAAGGTTTGGAAGACAAAGGAGATGGAGGGAATCTGGTTGAGTTTGTGGAGGAGAGCCTAGGCCTACGTCTTCGGAAAAAGCTTCGTATCAGGCCACACTTGAGAGACTCCACGAGGGTGGTTTTCCCAGCACCAGAGTGTCCAAACAACTTCATTTTGATCCGGGGCTGTGGATTCTGTGTGTGCCGCAGCTGCTGGATAAAAAGCCCCCGGTGCGTATCCTAAAATTCAACATAAAGGAGAAATCAGAATGTGTGGCAGGGAACTTCTGTGAACTCAAAACACAGGGTTTAGAACATGCTTTCTTGTCAGGCTGGTGTTCATCTGATCAGTTCCCCCACCTGCTTCATCGTGCAAATGATCAGTTACTGGCAGAAGGACAGGGACAGGTAGACAAGGCACAGCTGAGTGCTTGCTCTCAAGAGCCACCTTGAGCCTTTATGAAAATCACACATGACTTCAGGCTCAACATCAGTGAATGGGATTATTTTGACCTCTGATGGAGAGGGCAAAGGAGGACTAGCCTCTTTCAGTACTCATTCTCCTTACCTGTGAGTCTCAGAGCATAACCAACATCCATAATTTTACATAATATACATGCAGTTTTGATAAATTTTGCAGTGACAGCTACCACCTGAGCAATCTGAAAACTCGATGTGCATGTCACGTCTTCCTTACATCAGCTTTTTCTGTACTTCTCGTATTTGGGGGAATTCTCCTCTTCCCTCTCTGTCCTCCTCCCAGCCAGTTCTCTGTTTATTTTCACTTCAGTTCTTTGCAAGGTAAATATTGCTTTGCCCAGACCACTCTTATCTCTCCTTTCCCCATACGCTTCTTCTTCTTTACCTTAAAAGTCCTCTCATGTACTATTCAACTTCTTTTTTTCTACCCCTCTACTGCAAGTGTACAACCTCCAGCCTGGTTTCCCTTTTTACTCCCAGGCCTCAATAGATCTGCCTCTGTACTTACTTCTCTTCTCACAGTTTGCCCTCTGTGTGCATTCATTTTCTCTTCCACAGCTGCAATCTCATCATCCTACACAGGCCTTCCTCAAACCCTATCACATCTCCTACAGAAGAGCTTTCAAGTCTGAGCACCCCCATTACCCCTCTGCATTTTGTCTTGTAGTATCTGAAGGATACTCCTTCTGTTCCTATCAAAGGCAGAGTCAGGAATGAACAAATATAATCTCCCTTTTCTCTTTGCCCAGGAAAGGGCAATTGGACAAGAAGGCTC
Organism: Burhinus bistriatus; assembly: GCA_013397275.1. NCBI lineage: Eukaryota > Metazoa > Chordata > Aves > Charadriiformes > Burhinidae > Burhinus > Burhinus bistriatus. The sequence continues at coordinate 174,739 of VYXH01002682.1, forward strand.
TATTTCCCACACAAGCTGAACTTGAAAAATCAACTCAGCAAGGGGATGCAGTGCAGGACAGCAAACTATCAAGCGTCCTCTCACCACAGAAAGACCTGATTTAAGGAAACACGTAGACAGCAGAAAGGGAAGGGCAAAGGAACTAGCTTCATCTTCCCTTCCTTTATTCCCCCATTTGGAGCTGAGAGAGAGGGTCTGTTGTTCTACATTTGTACCGAGTTTAACATGTAGGATGATTCATTAAACAAGCACCTACAGCCCCCCCCCCC
>VYXH01002682.1:175113-195170 GCA_013397275.1 Burhinus bistriatus
AGCATGCAGCAATTAACCTGAGAAATTTGACAGAAATAGTAGCACATATAATTTTGTTTCTTCCTCACTAACAGGCATTTATTAATGTTAGTCACAATGCAAATACTGCACCCCCTCATGGCTAATACCGAATCCTGTGCAAGAGGCCCTATGACAGTAGGTTCTTCATGTGTGTGCTTTTAGGGAGAAAACCCTCCATGGGCACTAAAAATAAAACGTGTCAGGTACACTCTGTACTAGATGATATTGACCATTTTGAGAAGTATTAGAGTATTTTCAGTGGTTTGATGTAGTTAATTAATTTCAATTGACCAGATTCTCTGTTGCAAAGTATACTCTGATGAAATATATAATTATCATACATTTTCTCCACACATATAGGCAGGCCTTCAATGATTAAGTATACTCTGCTATCAAGAAGAGAGTTACCAGCTACTAACATCTGTTTCCAAAGAGATTTATCTGACCGTCTTCCTTTTGTTCTAGGTCAACTTGTATTATTTCCATATTTACATCATGACTAAACTGCAAAATTACCCACCTGCGTGCAGACACAGGCAAGGGTTCGGTGCGGTAATACAACTATGCAAAATGGACCCTGTTATGACAAACTTTTACAAAAACTATCATTGCAAAGGAAGCCTGAACTTTGGCAGTTCCTGACACCTTCATTGGTGTATTTTACCATCCTAGCTAGTACAGATTTACGGGCAGAACTAAAGGACATGATTCTACTTCCACCTTGGCAATGCCTGCTACACACCATTTTCTATTACTACTCTGAAATGGTCATTTATTTCAGTTTTCCACAGACCCATCAGCATAATTAAAACAGGATTGTTTTAATTGGTCTGGCTCTTGCCTGTAATCTCCAGGCAAGTGGTCCCTGAACCTTCATGGCAAGAGTGATGCTGCCTATCCAGAATAATCAGTGTGTATCAGACTTCTCAGACTTACTGCCTTACAACAAGCCCAGATCAGCTTTGTATTCTAGTTGTCAGGGGATTTGGAGATACTGAAATTGCAGAATTAAAAAAACAAGACATTGAGAACTTATGCAACTATTCCACATGGTATTAGAGTTATCAGAAGGGGCACAAACCCTTCATACTTCATAACCCTAATCTAACTTAAATGGTGATGGTGGGGAAATAAGTCCTCTTGTGGGATGTGCTAATTCTTAATAGTTTATTTTTCAGTTTCTTCTAAACACCTTAAATGCTTTGTTAGGCATTGTCAGAGATAGGATAAAATAGATCAGTGGTGCAGATTAGCTTAGCCATTTTTGTTAATATGTACATACTAGCTTTAACTAAGGGCATAATTTCAAATTAAAAACAAAAGGGAAAAAAAAAGACACCATTCGAGTAAGGATTTTTGCAACAGCTTTTTAGAATGGCTTTGATGACTAACTTATCGTATGATTTCCCATGGTCAAACTTTTCTTGGTATCTTAAAAACATGAAAACCTCAGTTAAAATTCATGCATTCCCAACCTTTTTAAGTCTTGCAAGCAGACTGGCTACATGTTCATGCTGCTCTGCTCTGGCGAGATCTTCTGCTGTTTTCCCATCCTGTTAAAACACAAATTATTAGCAGCAGTTCCTTCCTTTTGCCCACGATAAAAAAAAATAAAATAAAAAAATCACATGCAACATAGCTCAGCTGCTCAAGGCAGTAACAGAATTGCTGTCAGATGCAAATGAAATAGGGACAAGGAAAAAAACCAGCCAGCAACCAGTAACAATTACCCCCACCAGAATCCCTGTTTTTTTCAATTCTCCAAAAAAATACAGTACAATGGAGAACAATGGTATTTCTTTCACAAATTGGCATCCAGATGCCACTGTAACAAGATAATTTGAATTCAGAGCCAGAGAGCCATACCAGTACTCCTCATCTGAATTCCTCTTCTCTTCTCACCAAATGGATGACCGTGATTTCTAGTTATTACATACTGAACAGATCTAAAACTTTAAACAATTCACAAAGAGGGAACACATCAGCATATTCACTAACATGTGAATAGGTGAATTTTGTTTACTAATGGATAAAGAATGACAGTGGCATACCAGTCACTGGAGGTTTCCAGAGAGCAAGAACATTGTAAGGCACGTGGTTTAAATTGCATCAGCAAATTTAAACGGAGAAGCAATGCTGCCTTCAGCATTCTGGTCTTGCCATTTAATTACCCATGTTTCACAGGTCAGCAGTTTAATATTAAATAGGCTGAAAGAAAAATTGCTCACTACCTTCACTCTTATGACCACATTAATGCTATTGTGTTGTTTTAAATTTTGGTAACAGGTAACTAATTTATGTGCACTTTGCTGGTTTCACTCTTGGATAAGAGCTTTCAAGTATTAAGTACTGTAAAACTAAGATCTCTCTCTTGGGTTTCTATCTTTGATTTTACTAGTTTTTCATGTGACACCTGCATTGTCTTAAATAGCTCCTGAGGTTACTGTAATTATTATCCCTACATACAAAATAAATATCTTTGACAATTGAGTGTCCACCTACAGAAACTAGGTTTCCGTAAGAATTATTATGTACTGCAGAACTTCAGGTAATTTAGACAGAACAGGAACAGAACATGAGCAAGAAACAGCCAAAATTGTAGCTGATGCTGTGAACTGACTAAATTTGAACCAATACCTCACCCTTAAACTCCCTCCATAGTTGACATGTAACTGCAACTTTAGTTAAAGAAACATCTGAATTTATTTTTTAAAATTAATTTTCCTTATAGAAGATGTATCAAAGGGGAAGAATCTCTTTGTCTGTGCTGACCCTACCCTCCAAATCCCAGTTAATCCTGTCTGCCTGCTGTATGAGAGGAAGAGTGGTCTAGTGGCTGGGCAGCTAGCTGCCCTCAGGAGAATTGCTTCAAAACTTCTAGTACTTCCTGACTTTCCAGTCTTGGGCACATCCAAGGGAATCCAAAACCTTCAAATAAAGGGGAAACATTAATCGCCTTCCTTAGAATCCCTGTGGTAACAGGATGGAGCCTTCACCAACCTAAAGCACGAATTTTATCTGGATCCCCATATCTTTGGCCTTTGCTTAAGTCCAAAGTAGGACGGCTAGAGCCTGGCCCTGCACTCTTCCAGAGCACAGTATGTTCCTGTCGCAACATAAGGTTGGACATGGCCTGGCAAACTCTGGCACCAAGAACATATGCAGCGATAGATCCCTGCACGGGCATTGTCCCTTTGAATCAGAGCAGGTCCCACACCTCTTGATCAGTACGGCACAGCTGCCGTGGCATGGCTTTGTAACTTGTCACCCTTGCTTACTGTGTCTCATTGCTCCATGGGGATTTGTTCTGGCTTCAAGCCTGGCTTTGGCTAAACAGCAGTACTCTGATACATCGTTTGTTTACCTCAGTCACAGCTAATTGGCCACAAAAAAAAAGGAAATAACAACCTGGTAAGTATTTGGCAAGGAGTGTGGCTCAGCCAGAGCCTGATCGGTGAGCATGGTTGTAATGGGATGGAGATGACTGCTCCTAAAACTGGAAAAATGGCAACAGGAATGGTTCAAATTTCTAAAAATCTAAACAAATGTGTACACAGAGCAAGCCTACCCAAAACAGTGGGATGGCACTGTCATGACCCAGGGCTCCCTTCTCACTTCCTAACAGGTTCCTGAGCTCAAGATCAGCTGTCTGATACAGCTGTCTAATCTTGGTTCAGACTGCTGTGAAGGAAGAAGACCTGAAAAGAAGCCCCATCAGGGGCTTTCATGCTACCTTTTGCTCAGGTGTTGCTTTTAGGCTGAGGCTTTTGCCTGGTTCTCACCTGAGCAACACTACAGCTATATGCCTGTGTGTGGCCACGTATCGCACTGACGCGGCCCCTGACTTCCAGGTTTGACCTTGAACCTGTCTCTTCATTATGAACTTTCCTGGAGATCACTAGACCCTTGACTGACTGTAGTCACCATGCCCAATTCCTGACTGACTCAGTCTCAGACCTGCCTCATTGTTATGGACTTGTCTGGCTACCTAGACTCTTGGCTAAAGCTGGCTGCCATCACTGGATCTGGTCTGCTTGCCTTGCTTGGGTACTGTGGGACTGGGCCCTTGTTGGTGAAGACACCATCCCTGCTTGCCTTGTTGTTTACTCTTGGCTCCTAGCTCTCTCTCCCTTATGGACCAATGCCTTAGCAAGGGCATTGCCTGACAAGCATCATTTTTGAAGTCCATGGTCATCAGACCACACAGTAAACAAGACAGGCAGAAAGGCCTGTGGAGTACGTGAAGGATACCCGAGAGCATTGGCAACAAGCACCAAGAAGAGCAGAAAGAGCTCTAGCTCAAATTTACTCCAAAAAAGCATTTAGAGATGTTTACATTGAGATACGCTAGCAGTTCAGTTCACACGTCAGTTGAAAATTTAGACTCAGATCTGGAAGCTCAATTTATTGATTGAGATAACAGGTGGAAAAAGCACTTGCTTTTATGAAAAAGAAATTAACAGAACAAAGTTCCCTGTATTTGTCCAAAACTAGGAACAAGATGAGGCCGTTTAATTCTCTGGATGTTCACTGCAGGATGAACTGTAGAGCACAAGAATTAGAAAATACATACACAAGCGAAATAGCAAATGGGTTTCAGCAAGTCATTTTCCTATTCAAGTTTTCTTGAAAAGTACAAAGTATCTAGACACTGGAATATCAATGCATAAGCAAAGCTGGCATCTGAAAAGGGCTTGGTTACAGGATCCATAAAAGTGTATTTCACACCTGGTGGTAATATTTCATTGCAATTGCTGACTGGCTCCTTTGTTGCCAATCAGACAGCTATGCCTGCAAGAGCTGGTCGTGAGTCTAACTGGCCATTTGCAACCATCACAGAATCACAGAATGGTTAGAGTTGGATGGGACCTGAAAGATCATCTAGTTCCAACCCCCTTGCCATGGGGGGGGGTCCACTAGACCAGGTTACTCCAAGCTCCATCCAGCCTGGCCTTGAACACTTCCAGCGATGGGGCATCCACAACTTCATTCACAGTTTTTAAGCAATCTGACAATTGTAAACTTGGTACAATTTTAGAAACTTCCATGAGGAGAAACCAAGGACATGGTGCCAGCTAGCATGTGGGCACAAAGATTTTTATTTGGGATATTCAAACATTGGAAATGACTGTATACTCCAGGAGCATAATGTTTTCTAAGGTCACTTAACAACATTCATGCAATCAAATTCAAAATCAAACTAGTCCTAAAATAGGCCTTAGCCTGGGGAGGAGGCAGGGAAATTGTACTGCAGCCTACTTAACGTAACAGTACTAAAAAAGTTAACTCCTCAGAAATGGCATTCTGAGAGAAGAAAAAGGTAATTAATTCTTCTGCACTGGCTTGGAAAGAGCTGTTAATAAGACTTTTCAAAATAGTTTAACATTCACCTAGCAAACTAATGCAAAACTGAAATGCTATTAAAATCACCACATGCACTTCCTCCCTTTCTCTCCTCCTTTTCCCTTCTCTCTGCCACCACGCTGCTGGAATAATGCATAGTTATGAATATTCAGCCTGTTTCTCCTGCCAGATGTAGTATCAGCATGATTTACTTTGTTATCTCCTTCAAACTGATCTAACTAAAGAGATTAAAAAGTACTTTTATCTTGGAAGGACATGGTCCACACAGGCAATTATACCAACACAGCTGTCATGACATAAATGAAGTGATACAGCTCATGAATTCCCCATCACCTTTTTGTTATATCTTATCTCTACAGTATACAGTAGTGAAAATACAGATACACAATGGGATGCAGGAAAAAAAAAAAAAGAAAAAAAAATAAAAGAAAAAGCAAAGGAACAAAAACAGGTGACAGAGGAAAATCTGTAAAACACCCCACAAAGTCTACTGCATACACATTTCATTATTATTGATTAATAGGGGACATGGCAATCTACAATCTACTAGTTATCAAAGAGTCATTTTTAGATGTTAAACTTGTTTAAGCCACAATTCCAAGTTCACTGGTTTTAATGACTGCTTTTTGAAGGCTTCCTCCGGCCACATGAGGTGCATGCTTAGAGGAAAACAAACCACAGTGCTAAATGTACAGTGAAACAACAAAAACATCTGTATTTTCTACCTCATGGCTAAAGCAAATGAAACAGAAGTTTTCTCCTTTTTCCCTCCATTTCAGCTGTCGCAGGGTACTTTGTAAGGAGAAGAGCTTTGAAAAACATGGACTTGACTGAAGTCTAATCACAACATGATTTCAATATATAGACGAATAGTTATTTCTATGCAGAATGCATTGGTTAGGGCAAGTAGCAATGTAAACTGATCCAATGCATCTGAAAACAAAACATGGTTAGTTTGTCCAAACACAGGTAACGGTGTGTATGATGCCTATAACGTGTCATGTGTGTATGAAGCGTGCATGATGAAGGACACTTCGTTCCTGCTGCGGGTGTGTCAGCTAGGAGGACGTTTCTCACTTTAGTGAGAATGAAAAATACTTTCAGTGGTGCTAATTGGAAGCAGTGGTGCTGACTGATCTGACATAAATTATTTGTTTTACAAGGATAATGGCATGCTAGTTCACTTATCCATGCAGCCACCCATCTCCCACCATGAAAATGAAACTTTTTCATCCCCTGAAAGGAAGAAAAATATTTAAGATATATACATTTGTATGGTAACGGTACCTGATGTGAAATGATGTACATCTTAATGACAGTGGCCCACTGTGCTTACAGAAAACACAATGCTACAAGTAATCCTTAGGTGAAGAACTTCTTAGGCATACATGAAGTGGTAGCTGTACTGTACCTTAATCAGTTTCAAATTCAATTGTAAGAAGGGAACAAGTTGACAACAGAGAATGATTTTCAAGCTGTGGACATTCAACAGCCTAACATTTTATATTTTTTTTAGATTTCAAAATGTAATTATATTAGACCATTGCGATGTCCCTCCCTCCCCCAAAGAAATGAATTTGTTTCCTACTATCAGACATAACAGAAGCAAGAAGCATAACCGTATCTCTCAATACTTACAGAGGTTAAAGCTTCTACGTTGGCACCAGTAAGACAAAGGAACCGGACAACATCAAGAATACCATTGTTTGCTGCCAGATGTAAAGGTGTTCTTCCATACTAATGTAACGAAAAAAGTGCCATTATGTCAGTCAAATAACATCACTCCAAATTTTATGACTCATAATTGAACATACTGTACAATTATACATACTGATACACAGCAAAGGTCTTGCAAAAACTGTAAGAAAAAAGTTTACGCACAACTGCTTAAAGCTCAATTAAAAACAAAGGCTAGATTGACTACTTAAAAAATAGGAAACAATTCTATAGCTAAATCCTCCACAACTGTGAAGGAATCCTTCAGAGTTTTTTGGCTATATTTGAGAATATCTTTCTAATTCCCTGTAAATTTAATTGCATTTTGCTTAATTAAATATGAACGAGTTAAGCAACACTAGGTCCTTAACCTTTAAAGCTCTGGATTCTATTTCAATCCAAGTACTACTGAAGATTACGTATCTGCAGCCGCCTCCCTTCAACCCAAAGGAATAAAAGGGATGAATGCAAGAAGTCAACCTGAAGGAACTTGTGCTTTCAGTGACAGAAGGAAAGAACTGTAAGTACTCCTTTCCCAATTTTTGCTTTTCCCCCTGAATCTCTCCACTGACAGCAGGTCCGCATGACCTCCACTTCTGGTCTTTCATATTCAGAGCTACTGCTATAAAGATCACTACCAGGTATTCTCTGCTTGTAACTCTTTTTACTATACCTTCACACATTTTTGTCCTTTCAATACTGTTCACCCTGTTTCAACCCTACATTCAGAAACAAACACACAAACTTACTTCACAAAAGAGTATTTGAAAGCAAAGCTAACTTTCTGACAACTGGAAACTGAAAAGATGCCTGGCTCCTCAAAACCCTACACCACAACTCAGATAAATGCATATGATGTTCTACTGCCTGTAAGTCTGTGGAAGAAACAAACAGTGCCTTCAGTCAGCATTACGTACATGTGGGAGAATGCCAGATGTGAGGACCAAGAATAGACAGTCATTATGTTAATGCATTCCCATTACAGGACTCACTCCTGATGAACACCAGTAGAAATAAAGACTCTCTATTTGGTAAGACTCAAACTCACCCTTTCAAATAAAAAGCACTCTAACAATCACTCTAGTATACATGACTCATACAAGAATAACAGGACACAAACTTTAACCACAGCTTCTGTAGCCGTGATCCCACCCCCACTGAACACTCGAAGATTACTTTTTCCACAGCATGCTTGCAGCCAGGTCACCGATCCTAGCTCAGCATTCTCCATTATGAAAAGAGGTGCTAATCCATCCTTGTGCTGCATTAACACACCTTCCCCAAAATGTATTCTCAGCTGTGGATTTGGATTTAATTGCCTAGCCATCAGGTTTAAGCTCAGAGGCAGGACTGGGGAGCTCATTATCGTAAGTTTTTTCACTTGGCAGCTGATGATTTTAATTATTAAAACCAAGTGATTGCACTGGACAACCCTCAAGCCAAAAGCCTCACAACTTTCTTTAGTTGGCTAATACAGAGAAGGTCAGTGCTTCAGTAATAAATGGAAGTGTTAACTAGCAAAATGTTATTGCCAGAATACGTACTTTTCCAGCAAAACAAAGAAGCTACACCACCTGAATCAAACAAATTGCAGATAGTAACATAAAGACTCCTATGCATAACTTCTAAAGTTATAGCACATAAAAATTAAATAAGGCAGAAAAAGATATTCAGAGCTAAATATCAAGCTCTAAACCCCATAGCCCGTCAGCAGAGTCCAATGGTTGACCTTAACATAGTCAAACTAACCAAAGGGAAGTTTCCTGAAACAGCTTACTTTTCTCTTAAATATCTCTAGGAAGAAAGCCAGAATGTTAATCCTGTAAAGCATCACATTCAGTCATCCCATACACTGCAGCACTAGCTTAACAGAAGAAGCACACCAGGCGCTAGTATCTCAGAGTTTAGGGGCAAGCTATTAAATGTTCTCATTGGAGAAGTGCTGTTTAATTCTAAAGTGCATTTTAATTCTGAAATTTCCTGTACTCTGCCAGTGACAATTCAATACATAAATTAAAGCTATTCTATTCTAGATTATGATTACGATTTATTTTAATAAATCAACTCAATGCAGAAAAACATAAACCAGCCAATGTAACACTTATTTTCATAATCAGGAATAGAATCTGCAGTTGATTTAAATCCCTTGTTAGATGACAGTGCAGATATTTGGAAGAATTCAAAGCAGATTTTTCATAAAAATGTACCAGTCTTCAATTGTGTATATAAATTACTGTTATTAAATCACATCAAATTAACACCTGCTTACGCCGGCAGCAATGCATTTCATCTGTTCTTCAGCGCCTAAATGTAACCTGCACAAAGCAAAGCTATAGAGCTAGGGAAGAAGGTTGGCATATACTTCAACATTAGAATTGAGTGACAAAATAGACTGTCATAATTCAGTTGGGTTCTTTCTTCATAGATCTTGAATCGTTTATTCAACTGAAACAAAATTACATAAATTTGTGAGTTATTTAATGCTTTGCATTTGGCCACTTCAAGAGAGAAAAAATAAAAGGAAAAACATTTTTCATATCAGAGAACTGGAAAAGGTCACCTAACGCAATAGGTGAGCTATTAAACAAAGTAGTGCAGTACCTGCGTTCTATTTACCTTATTAGTGACATCCAAATTACAACTTGCTTCACAGAGTGCCATCACAATAGGAACATTACCATCTTTGCAGGCCACATGCAAGGGAGTGTTGCCATGTCTGTCTTGGAAATCTACAAAACATCCTTGACTGATGAGAGTTTTAACTACTTCTATTTGACATCTTCTCACAGCAAGGTGTAGGGCTATATGACCATCCTGAAATCACAAGACAGCTTTTAAGTGAGATTTAATAATGCTAAAAACCAAAGCATTTTGCAAAGTCACAATCATTTCATGTAACTGGGAGCATATACTTGCCTCAAGAATCACAATGGTTTTAATATTTATTTTGAGGGTGGAGGCAGGGAGATGCACAGTATCTGTCAGAGCAAATCAGCTATGGGATGAAACCAAATTTCTATTAAGCCACTGGGCTTTGCAGTGGAATGGATGAAAAGCAAATACACGTTCTCTACTGATGTCTTTCCTAGGAGGTAGGAGAGCGACCAACTGTAACAACCAGCTGAATATTGTAAACCACTCTATTGTTTACTGATAGAAGTTAGCAATGCAAAAGTCATGGAATCTGCTTAGTGATCAGTAACTTTAGAGACAGAGCTTTCTCTCTCTGTGGAACAACTTAAAGAGACAATGTGACTGGAAGAAACAATTTAATTATTTTAGAAGAAAAAATATTTTTCTGAACTTGCTTTAATAACTATTTAGTAACTATGAGCAATAAAGGTAGCTAAAAGCATACTAAAAGTGTAAGCAATAAAATACAAAATTTATTATTGGGACTACACCATGAAAGACAAAAGATTATTCTGAATCAGACAGAATTATCTTTTTAAATAGTTGGAATTCAGCTTATTGGAAATAGGTGTGATTTATCCAGCCCATAGGAATCAAAGGCAAACAGCAAATCCATCTTTTTTCTCTTAAGTTAATGGTTTGTTGCCAGTTACAGAACCCAGTGTTCCTGCCATTTTTCATAAGTGTTACTTATAAGGTGATAATTGATAAGGTGATAATGAATCAGAAAAAAACAGTCATGGAAAAATAATCAGTAGGCAATTTTAAAAACTACTGCAGTCATCAACAGCCTCTGTGTGAACTGCTCAGAAAACTTGCATCATGGAAACAATGCTGGCTTGCAGCATTCAAATGAAGCAATCCAGAGATACAGCTCTGCAACACCTGTGATCTCTGAATGCAATTCCTGACCAAAAGCAACTCAAACTAACCTTGTCTGTTGCATCAAGGTCAGCCCCATGTTCTGCCAAGCATTCCACAATATCATGGTAACCCCTAGCAGATGCTGTCAGCAGCGGAGTCTCCCCTTCTTTGTTTTTAATGTTCACATTGCAACTTGCTTCACAGAGTGCTTTGGCAACAGAGTAGTAGCCATGCCAAGCAGCACAATGCAGTGGGGTTTCTTCTTCCTATTAACATGGAAAATAAATGAAACAACACACCTGAAACAAATGCTGGGAGGAACAATTCCCCAGCTTAACTTAGAAAGACAGGAAGACGACGAAAGAATAAAGACAGTCTACTAAGTAAGCCCTATAAAAGATGTTGCAATGCTGACATTCTCAAATCAAGAATAATTCCTGCTGCCATACTAAGTGATTATGGTAATGCACAAGAATTTCATCATTACCTGGATTCAGAGAGTCTGTATTTCTCACCATAAAACTACCTACTGACAACACCCTGCATGTCAGCAATCTTAGTACAGATACTTCCATACCTGAAGCTAACTATCGTGGTTGTCTCACTTGAAAACTGATCCTCATTCCTAAGCAACTTTTACATCCTGTGTGCTGAGGGACTAATCCAATGTTCAAAACAGATTGCTCACCAAGAAGATGCAAATCCCCCTAGCCTTGCAGTTTGAGGCAGACCACTCTGCTTACCATGTTCAAAAAGCACATCCTCATGATTTAGGAGTGTAGACAGTGACTTGGGTGCTTAGAAACCCAAGACCTTTAAACATACATCACAACAAGCCTTTGAACCCGTAGTCATTTTGAGTTCAGTTGTGAACAAAGTGCTAATTTGCTTTTTGCCTGAAGCCAGGAAGCTTCAAAACACTCACCTTCAATCTCCTTCTACTTCATAACGATTATGTGGAACATCATTAACAAACTCAAATGTTTCACAAAAACATGCTATTGAAAGTAGCCCACTGAAATGCAGGGAGGATTAAAACCTGCCAAAAAAGTCATTCTATCAAATTCTAAGAAACAGGCCTTTCTTTTTGTACCTAGAAAATATCAATGAGGAGACAATCGATGCTGATAATATTAGAGGAGTTGGCCTGTATTCAAGGTTTCTGTAAAAATCTGAGGAAAAAGAAATGGTTGAACAGCACGCTCTGCGGTCCCTTGGCCTGCTGCTGCTTAAACAATATAAAGGTACTCCTACAGGATGTGGCAGCTGGGGAGGCTTGTGTAACTCCCACACACAGTTAAATTTGGGTCAAATGGAATTTTTTTCTATTAAGCCTTTTCTTTCCTGTTTTCTCACAAGAGTTCAGAGCTCTAAGAGAAGTCCTCCTGAGCCCTCCTCTCATTTTCAGAAATGAATGCTTGACACCAGAAGAGTCCCATGATGGCTAAAAATAAGCTGAAGTCAAGGCAAAAACTAATAAAAAGCTTTAGCTGAACTCACAGAGCACACACCACCACCCATACCTTCATGATGTTGAGTTTCTCCGTCTTCAAGCTTTTATTTTCGAGACACATGTGTTTTGTAACAGTAGTTGGTTCATGCATACTGTTTTTTGAGTAGTCTTCATCTACGAAGAGGTATCGAAACCTCCATAATTCTGTTATTTTTTTCAAATGTAAACATGCTAGAGGCTGCAAGGCAAGACTAGGAGTTTTGACCACTCATACTAAAGCCTTATTTGTTGAAGAAAAACAGACAGTGTCCATGACTCACCTTGTCTTGAAAGTTTGGATTGGATCCAATGCTACAGAGAAACTGAACTACATCCACATGCCCATACCGAGCTGCGACGTGGAGAGCGGTCTCCCCAGACTGCAATTACAGAAGAACATGCCAGTGTAATTTCATATGTCAGCCCTAGACATACACCACCACGTACACCCAGAATACCTGTATGGTGCACGGGGTACTCCCCTCTCCCCATAACACAGCGGCACAGCTGTGGTCAGCAGAAATCTCCCCCTTATAAACTAGTTGTACGTGACAGATACACCACCACCTGACAGGTTATTTCTTCAAAGGCCTTCCTTTTTCAGAACATATTTTCCTACTTGGTTTGTTCCAGGTCACAGCCACAATGGGATTTCTGTGCAATATGAGGTGGCAGCTGTGTGTGCAATTGGTGTTGAAACAGAAGTCCTGTTTCTATTCATCCTGTTTCCACATGGCTCCCCTCTGCCCTGTATATACAAATGTAAGGAGCTGGCCTAACACCTTGGTATGTCCTGGCATATTTTGGTCACTATGTGTAATAATTTGCAACTTTTTGTTGAAATTATATTAAAAAGAAATGGTATTTTTATTAAGAGAGTAATCTTGTTCCTAGTAGCCCTATCAGGAGTCGAACACTAATTTTGCTAATGTGCTTTGCCTTGCACTAGTTCCCTCAACAAAGCAAACTGTGTTTCACAAGTATACTTGCTTCTGTACTGGAGCTTTGGCTAGTATAAAAACATTGCTATTGTATTAGGTTTTAACAGCAACTAGTTTCTAGGGCAAATGTTGCTCAAGTAACACTACTGGAGACAAGGTAAGTGCTCATCAGCTATAAATTGTTAGGCTTCATTATACTCAATAACAGTCAAATTTACTTGTCAGACAAAAGTGATTTTCAATCAAGAGGAATGAAAAACAGAATCATGATTTTACGCTGAGTTCCAATGAGAATTCTAGTCTTCAAGCGAAAATTAATTTAGGTTTGTACTTTCCCACCTACCCACCATGTACTCACCACATTTAATATGCATGCTTGGTTAACATTTGTCAGGAAAATAATCAGTACATCCAGCTACTTTAAAGCTGTGTTATCAGAGCCCTATAAGTCATCTTATACAACCACAATAACAAAATCCAGTCACATTCTTGGAATTATGGCAGAGCTGAAAATCATTCCAATTGAAAGACCTCTCTCTTTGCTAAGATAAAATTATTTTAAAAAGGCTCTCTGCATGAAAAATGAGAATTTTTTTCTTACCTTATCCTTAACATCCAAAGGACATTTATTATCACTGAGAAATTTCAGTGTTTCTACATGACCATGTCGAGAAGCCCAATAGATTGCATTAGATCCCGCCTGTCAAAAATATTTGATAACAGATGTTATTGATAAATTTAGAATCCTAATTCTAGACTTTCAAGTGGTGCATAAATGTACACAGATATATTGAACAGCTATTCAAGCTTCTATGAACATATTTACTTTTTAAAAAAAAAAACTTCAAATTGGTTCAACAACCCCACATACCAACAATGACAACAAAACCCCCTCTATGCAAGGATGATTAACAGGATCACTAATTGTTTGCAAGGATAAACCTCTTCCCCTCTGTAAGGGGGTTTTTTGGAAAGAACAGTCATGAGATAAAAACCTTTCTGCTGCTTACTTTACCATCTATTAGACAAAGAAGCAGACAGTGCTTAAAGTTTGCTTTAAATGAACCCCAGACCATTACAACACATTTCAAAAAAAAACCTCATTACAAAGCATACCCTCCATCACATGCACATTTTTGTTGCGATATTCCCCATCACTAAAATGTGCATTTATCATTCCATATTAAATAAAGTTCACCGTTGTGTTTTAGGGCAATCACTAATTTGAACTAATTGAGGCAATTTTGTTAAGCACAAATGATATTTTAAGATTAATATCATTCAAATTACTTCAGCTAATAAAGTGATCAAAATCAGAGGATATTCACTAGTAATAAATGACATTATTAAAGACTTGCTTTTATCTTTTTGCTGCGGAAGACAGAAAAGAGGCTCTACAGCAGCCCACATTTCTTCAATGCCAATACAACTTGATCTGAACTGCTTGTCCTCTGCTAACCATAGTGAAAAACTTATACAGAACACTGAGAAAGCAGAACCCTGACCTTATCTTGAACATCAATACGGGATCCACGCTTTAAAAGCAACTGAAGCATCTGAACGTTTCCACAGCCAGCAGCAATCAGCAGCGGAGGTGTTCCATGCTAACAATGAAATACAAGCAAGAACAACATACTTAATTTTTGAAGGATGAAGAAAAGAGAGTGTAATAGAAGGCAGGCATTGAGTGGCATCTCTGGATTTCCAGTTTCAAATTAAGTCTTCAGGGAATACTGTAGAGAAAATAGTTTGTCCCTTTGGTCCAAAGAAATTTATTGCACATCAATCTTCCGTATTTTTGCGATGAATTCACATTTACTACATGACACACCACACATTAAAGGTATGCTTTTCAAATTACGACTATTAATGTTAAGCTCTCATTAGCCCAACTTGGCTAAAGGATGTTCCCCTTTGCAGCTTCTTTACATCTGCATTTTAAGCCAGATTACCTAAGGTAATTCCCATACCACCTCAAAGACACAAGCCACCAGCAACATATGGGAAAGTTCAATGGGACTGCACCATTAAAACAAAAAATACAGTGATTTCTTGAAAAGTTCAAGACCCCATCACAGTAAAATAACAGATGCTTTACTTTTATAGTCTCTTCATTAATCTTTCTCAAAGTACTTTACAATGAAGGTCAGTATAATCATTCAAAAGAGTGAGATGATTTATCCAAAGTTAAACAGCAGAGCCAAAAACAGAACTTTGGTCTCATGGTCTCGGTTCCAGTACTCCCATTAGTACAGCAGCACTGCACTGAAACACTGTAGCAGGCAAGTCATTTCATTTCTGGAAATGAACAACATCATCTAACATTATATCCACATAACCAGTTTCTGCAGTATGGGACTTTTGTCTCTAACAGTGCTTTAAAGTCAGTTTTGGCAGTCTGGTTATCCTACATATTCTGCCATCTTCATCTGCCACAAGAAACAAGAACTGCAAACAAAAGCAAAGGCTGATATCTGATACACCACAGCTCTTGACAACAGATTTGATTAATGCTTTTTCAAAGGCCTATGCAAAAAAAAAACCAAACCAAACCCAAAACATTTTAGGCTCCATTTTCAGGTAGTTTGAGAAGACTGAACATAGAACACATTAAAATTTCTCCTAAAGAAAGGCAGAATTATTTCGCATCCACTTGTCTTTGCATTTCAGATGATATATTTCTATTTCACAACCACGTTGCTCTATTCAACAGGGTGATAGCTAGTCCCCCACGCACCTCAACATAGACCCACACTACCTTGTTGGGTTGATTGACATCGTAATTTGTCAGAGATCCCAGAAGGTGCTGTAATCCAGGAACATTGTCATCATTGATGGCATGAATAATAGCTTTCATCACAAAAGAATCTTCCTCATCCTTGTAATTAAATGAGAAAGAAGAAAAATTGTTAGCTTCAAGTAAAAAAATCCCTATCTCAACAGCTGTCAAGACATCTAAAAAAATTTAAAAAGTAAAATTTTTAAAGTCTTTAAGAGTGCTTCAGCTGCAAGTTGTAATCCTTCGTAAAGCATATGGCTAACACGTATGCATGTTATTTGAAAACCCACACCAAAAACCCCCACACTTTCGGTAGTACAATATGCTTCTTTCTTCTTCATACACGAACCCGTTACTCACTGAGATTCCAAACATGTTTCTTTTATTAGGAGTATTTTCTTTTTCCTCCTAGGACTTTCGATAGATGCAATACTTGAATGAAATTAAACTAATTCCATGAATACATGTGAACATTAAAAAAACCAAAAAGTACACAAATACAAGCTGGAGTATCAAGTTGCATGCCATCCAGGAATATGACACAGGAGAGGTACTTTGAACCAAGCTTGCATCTATTCAAATGGACCAGTTAAAAATCTAGATAGAACATAAGTAATGAGCCTAGATACCTCTGAAGGTGTAACTTGATTTTTCTCCCATGCACTAAAATGTCAAAGAACTGAAATTCACTGAGCCCAGTATTTCGATCACTCTTACCTCCTCTCTCCTAATGTTTCAGATTTTTTACAACACTAAGATTAGGTTACAATTCTTTCTGCTGCAACACAGGTGTGAAATGCTGATCCAGTGTTAAAAGGCATACTGATAACTGAGGTGGGGGAGGCAGGGAAAGGAGGCCAAGACTGAGAGAACAAAGACCAGGGAAGCAGAAAGGTAAGAGAAGGAAAAGTGGAAAGTGGAAACAAGACTATGGAGTTGCACAGGAGGGACACAGGGAACATAATATGGATAAAAAAAGCTTTGCAGAATTTCAGAAGTTTGATCTATTAATGTGCAGAAAAGATGAGGTTACCCAGCTCTAAACATATTAACATACATACTTTGCTGATCACAGGGAATTTGTGAAGCATGTATTAAAACCTGGAGAGTAAGCTAAATAAGAATGGTTTGGGATTTACAAGTATTATTAATTACAAAGCATACAGCAACTGCTCCTGACTCCTTAAATCTAGTAGACGTATATAATACCTCGAACTGAATACTGGCCAACTTTAACATTCCCTCCTTAAACAACTGCTTGTTATGATACTGCTGCCTAGCATGCCTTGGATCTAAGAGGGTCTCAATGATTTTGTGTATTATGTTAAAAAAATGTAGTATTATTTTAATGTACACAGTGCTATAAAAAATTCAGATGCAACTTTTTCACATTGTAATTGCTACAGTACAAAAAATCTTCCTGATTCAAAACTTCAAAACCAAGATAGATGACTTTCTGACACTAGCTATCAGCCTCACCATGGTAATTAATAAATTAAATTTCAAAGTTTGTATAATGTGGAAGATCAGACCATGCATAACTGACCTCTGTAGCCTTAAAATCTATTTCTTCCTACATATGAGATAAATTAATTACGCACATTTGCAATAGCCCAATATTTCTGTTAGAATCATTTCAGAAAATATTAATTTTCAGGTGTAGTAAAGCATTCTAAGCATGTAAGTACACACTTACCAAAGTATCATCACTCCTAGCAACGCTCATGTTACTTCTGGACAAGAAAGATCTTGATAATCTTTGGCACAAGGATATTAAGCGCACTGATTGCTTTTTAAAAATAAGAAGAAAAAAGCTATATGTAAAAAAAAAATCAAAACAGAATACTTGTGATAACATGCTATTGCAGAGATTTTAAAGGAATACTGTCGTATTAGCAAAATAAACTGGATTTTGAATTCAACACCCTCTATCTCCTTTTTGTATTGCACTTCAACCTTCAATTTCTTTTGACATTTATAATCCATATATAATCCATTCACACGCACTAAGCAAAGCTACATATTATTTTTGGATTGCCACTATTTCATCAAGCTGTTCAAATACAAAGCAAAACAGATTTGTAATACCTCCTCTTGTTCACATTGAAAACATTTAAATGTACATATTTTAAATTAGGTACACACAGAAAACCTAAACTGAGAGTAAATTAGCTGACAGCATTCCTTTAAATGCTGTATTACAACACAGTTTAAGATATTCCTAGACCCACCATTTCATTCTAGGGCAGCAGACTAGTACTTACATTTTATAAATACCATAGATGTTCACCTAACGCAGACACTAAACTGTGGCAAAAAACCTGTGCAGCATAGCTTGATATTTTGTGCCTTTGGTCCATAGCTTAGCAAAATCATCCTATTTCTTGGGCTCTGTGACAGTGAATAAAACTTTTCTAATAATAGCAACATCTATTGTCTCGTGTCATCTCTCCTCATGATAAACAGATTTTTCATGCAACAGTCCTGCCCTTGCTTAGCACGCTTAAGGAGGAGGCATAACTGTGTTACCCCAACTACTCCTCACACAGATCAACGCTTTCAGCTAATACCTTGCCTCATTGCTGGAATGATTAAGTGACGCCAACCTTCTGAACAGGTTGGCAGTCTCAGACAAAAATTTCTTAGTGAAGGAGACTAGTTTTTCCTTCCTACTCTGTTGAGTGTTGACATAACTGCTGGAATAATTAATTCTGTGAGACCTCCTTAAGGGATGTTTGATTTACTGGGATTACTGTCACAGAAACATGTACCTACACTTAGAATTGCCTTTTTTCTGAAAACATTACCAAGACAGATGATGACAGCATACAGCCAGATGCATAAAACAAACAATCCACACACAAGCATTTGCATGCAGATCATTAACAAAGAAGTCTTCTCCTGTACCACCATACTCAAGCACCTAATTTATTCCAAATGACAGAGGAATGGGTTTCTTCTTCCCTCTTTTCCACTCTTAAAGTCACTGACGTGTCCTTGGAGCAGGTAACATTACTGCATTTGTATGTCACCAACCTTTTGAAGATTTTTTTGAATGACTTACTTTCCATTTTCGTCGTGCTGCAAACTTTTTGAATTTCTCCATATTCACTGCAGATGCTTTTCTACTAAGTGCTTGCTGGGTGTCTTTAGGCTATGCGCAAAAGGAAAATAAAGGTGTTGTAGAAAATCCCACAATTACAAGCAGAACTTTCATAAAGCACCTTCCTGTATGTAAGACTTCAGTGATGACTTCCACTTACATTATAATAATACTGTAACCACACTGTAACAAAGTAATTGTAAGCACATCGTTTTAACATCCACAGCCTAGTGGGGCATGCAGATAGAATTTCTTGAGAAAATGCTGTAAAGGAAATCCAGACCTAAGAATATTTCATGCAACACTAAAATTTGGTTTTTCCTTTTAAACAAAAAAAGCCAACAAAACATTCAGCTTTATCCTTCACCTCCCTCTGTGATGGAAGCATCACATATCATCTCCTAGATAAATCTTGTCATCTGGGAAGACTTCCTGGCTGATCTTAAATGAGTCAGCCTTTGTTCCAGTCTCAGTGCAATCAGCTGGATGCTGCTGGGACCCCCAAAAAGTCACATCCCACCTACCTGTGCAGCAAGCATTAAGGCTGCACCCTTTGAACTTTCTGATAGGCTAATACTAAGCACCGGTTACCAGTGGAGTATACCAAATTTTGCATTACATGATCCCATACTTGAAGTCATTTTTATGGAGAAATGGAGGTAAAGGTAGTGATGGGAAGTGGGAAAGAGGATATGACCAGTAGGATGAGGGGAGAATGCCTGGAAAGTTAAGACATAAAGGAACATAACAGGGTACAAAACAACATGTCTTGTTGCAGAAGTGGAGACCTCGGTCCCTGAGAGACAAACTCAGACAATGCTTGATTCAGCAATTTAAAAGATAATTTCATAGAATCATAAAATC
>VYXH01002684.1:16517-57770 GCA_013397275.1 Burhinus bistriatus
TTTTTTTTTTTTTTTTTTTTTTTTTTCTTTTTTTTTTTTTTAATGTAAAACTTTTTTTTTTTTTTTTTTTTTGGCTCCGCTAATCCCTCTGGATAAGAGCTCGGCCCGCGCGCGGGGATGCCGACTGCCAAATATGGTGCTGATGCTAAAGATGCCGGAGGAATGCGAGCCGCCTCGGGGCCCGGCAAATTAGCTCATTTCAAGGCTGGAAGTTGGGGGGGGTGGGGGGAAACCAACCCAAAAACCCCTAATTGGGAGGTATTTTTGCTGCGGGGCTGGCACGCGGCGGTGCTCGCCCACCCGCCGTGCCTCCTTCCCTCCCGCAGGGCATCCGCTTCGACCCCGAGATCCCCCAGACGCTGCGGTTGGAGTTCGCCAAGGCCAACACCAAGATGGCCAAGAACAAGCTGGTGGGCACCCCCAACCCCAGCACGCCTCTCCCCACCGCCGTACCTCAGTTCATCGCCCGGGAGCCCTGTAAGTACCGGCCCTGGCTCTCCTGAGCGAGCCCCGCGCGGTCCCCTCCCCGACCTGCCACCACAGTTTTTGGGGTGGCAGGTGCCAGGGGTCACCCCCCGCTTCCTCCTCATTTGCCTGGAGAAAACACCTTATTCAGGCAATTCGGTGTCACGCAGACATCCCGGCTGGATGTAGGGATGACGGGTTGCAGGGATGTCGTTGGGGACGGAGAGGGTGATGGGGAAACGCCAGGTCCAACTGGAAGCAGCAGCGCCCGCTTGCTGCAAGCGCGCTGGCACGTGCTGGCCGGTGGCCGCGGGTCCCCAAAGGTGGCTGGAGAGGACCCAGGGGCAGGTGACAGCACACAGGAGCGGGACAAGCTCACGGTGCCGCTTCACCGTGCCGGCCAGGGAGTTTCTGAGTGGTGGCCGGGGGGAGGCAGGAGGGTCTCGGCAGAGACCTCGGCGATGTCTTGCCTGTTTCGGCTACTGGAAGAGCATTTCTCGCGCGGGACGCCGGTTCCTCGCCTCGCTGCTGCGCACGGGCAATGAGCCGCATGCCCTCCTTCGCGCCCACCCACGCCGGATCCCCCGGGGGCAATTAAACCTCTCGCAGATGATGCAGCCAGCCCCACGGCATCGCTCGCCGCTGGCTCAGCCCCGCCTTTTCCCAGCGGGAAAGTTCAGCCTTGGCTTTGCGGGTCGGCTCTGGCCGGCGACACCGGCACGCCGCCTTTCTCCGGGGGATGCTCCGCTCCTGCTTCCCGCCCGCTTTGCGGCAGGGAGAAGGAAGGACGGGCGGTGCTGTTGACCGGCACGTGGCGTGGCGGGGGCCGCGGCTCGTGGGTCACCGTTAACTCTCCTTCTTCTTTTCTTGCAGATGAGCTCACAGTGCCTGCACTTTACCCCAGTAGCCCTGAAGTGTGGGGGCCGTACCCTCTGTACCCAGCGGAGTTAGCGCCTGCTCTACCTCCTCCTGCTTTCACCTACCCCGCTTCGCTGCACGCCCAGGTAATTCAGACCCATCTGCCACCACTGCGCTCACCCTCCCGCCCACCCTNCCATCGCTCCCGGCACCGAACGACCCATCCGGCTGCCGGCGCGGCACAAGACGGGGGCTCCCGAGCCCCCGGGGCCGCCCCTGGAGCATCGCTGGGATGCAGCTTGCCGGATGCGGGGTGTGAAGCAAAGCGACTGTGACGGGGAGGAGAGGGCAAGCGAAGCGCAAATGGAGAACCCATCTTTTATTGACGAGGCGCTCTCTTGTCACAAGCGCTTTTTTCTGCCGGCTGCCACCGCCGGCAGCCCCCGATGGCAGCAGGCCGCCGTTAAAAATTAATCAGCCGCCCCAGGAAGGAGCTGGGAAAAGAAGAGAAGAAATGGAAATGGAGGTGGTGGAGGATTTCTTCGCAGTGTCAGCCTTCGGGATGTTTCCCGGAGCGGCATTGCGGGGATGCCGGGAAAAGACCCCCGCCGTGGGGAGGGAAGGGGCAGCTGCGTCCCCAGCAGCCGTGCCGGACATCATCCCGGCTTTCGCTCCTCACTGCCGGCTCCAGCTTGGCGGTGAGCAGGAGGAAACAGATTTGCTGGATAAGCCGCATCCGAAAGGCTTTTGGCTTTCTTCGCTGGGATTGAGCTGGGTTATCCAGAGCCACCATCGCTGGGAGCCGCAGGCAGGCGGGGGCTGGTTTGAGGAGGAGGAGGGCGAGGAAAAGGGCTCGGCGTAGAAACCGGCCGCAGCCTTTGGATGAAACTTGGGTTTTTCGGGCCCTGCTGTTTATAGGAAGAGCGGCAGTAAATATTATTGCAGCTACGTACTTGCCTTGTCAAATAACGGCTAACGGGCAGCACCTGCACCGCTCGGGAGGCCGGGGAAATGGCTGGCGAAGGGAACGCAGGCGTAAAGTGGGACCCCCAGGAAAACCCAGCCTGAGACCCGACGTTAGATGCTGTCACAAGAAATATTATCTGCCACGGTTATAGAGCCAGGGTGAGCGGGGAGCATGGTGGTGGCACCTTCCCCGTCGCCCCTGGGTGCTGCGGTGAAGCAGGCAGCGCTCCCCGGCTGGGGTCGTAGCCTGTCCCTGTCCTTGTCCTCCTGCGTGGCGGCCGGCAGTGTGGTGGGTTTGGTGGGGGACGTTAGAGAGGGGTGCCACCACCCAAACCGGAGCTGCTGGCGGCAGGATGGCCTCCCCGGCTGGGTCCTGCAGAGAGCGGCGGGACAGGGAACCTCAGGATGGTGGGGCCGACATGGCGCGATCCGGCAAAGCATGGAGTCTCCACGGGCAGGCGGCGAGAGCCGCCGAGTTTTGGCGTCTTGACGTTTTCCCTTCCGTCTCATGCAGGCTTTGCAGGTGTTGGGAGGGGATAAGCCCACCTCCTGCTCGGTGCGACCCCGGTGCTGCCGTCCCGGCTCGGTCCTGCTGCAAGCAGCGATGCCAGGGGCCGCGCTCGGCCCCAGCCGGTGTTACTGTCCGAACCAGAGCTGGGATGGATGGCTGTACTGTTTGCGTTTCAATCTCCCTCTGCCCTGTGCCTGGAGAAGGCCGGGAAAGGGGAGCCCAGAAGCAGCCGGCTCTTGCAAAGGGTGGGTGGCCACCACCCCCCTCACCCTGTGCCCCTCTTGTCTTTGCAGATGCGCTGGCTCCCTCCCTCCGAGGCTGGTTCTCAGGGCTGGAAGTCCCGTCAGTTCTGCTGAATGCCAGGTGAGTGCCGCCTCTCCCTCCTCCTGGCCAGTGTAGTGGGCTGGGTGGCCACCTCCACCCTTACCCTGAGCTCCTCGGGCTCTCCGGCAGCTCAGGGTGGGTGGCCAGACCCTACGCCCGCACTGGCGAGGCCACTTTCCGGCAGGCACCGTAGGTGCGGCTGCCCTCTTTGCCCCCCAGGAAGGTTACGTTTCTGCCACCATCCACCTCAACGCCTTCCCAAATATCCCGGGGCAGGATAGAACGGCAGGTCCGCGGCTCGCCGGCCCATGCTGTTGCAGCAGCAGGAGGCTGCGTGCCCGGAGGGTGTAGTGATGGCACGGTCCTGCAAACGAAGGCGGCAGCAAGGCTGGCCAACTGAAGGCAACCTCCACCTCTCAGAGCGACGCAAACATCTCATTAAACCTTAACGAAAACTCTCCTGGCAGCCCGGGGTGACGGGGCTGCCAAAACGAGAAGCACAGTGTTTCCAAGTGCCCCCCTTGCCTGGCAGGAGGGAGGGGGCTGCTTCAGTTACACCCGGGACTTCTCCGGATGGGAACAGCCTTGCAAGATACGCTCTGCAAATAACTCGGCCTTTCGTGGATAAATAAACAAAGGGGATTTAAATGGAAGAGGGGAAAGAGGCTCGGTCGATGCTGAGCATCGCCTGCCCAGTGATTCCAGCCTCCCCCGGCCATCCCAGCTGCCGACGCTGGTCGGGAAGCCTCCTGCGCCACATCCGCACCCACCTGCAGAGAAACCCCAGTTGATCCAAGGAGGTGGCGAGGCTCCGGCATCGGCTCCCGTGCCACCGCTCTGCCCATCCGCACGGCACCCGCAGCCCTGCGCCGTGTGACCACGAGGCTCACTCAACCCAGGGAGGGCAGGAGGACCGGCTGTGGCTGCAGCCGACCCGAGACTTGGATCCGCTAAGCATTTACCGGCTATTTTAGGCCCAGCAGATAAAAATAGGGAGTGGCGAGGCTTTTGGGAACCAGCGGTTCTTCCAAAGTATGGAACGTGCCAATGTTTCCAGCTAAAATGTAAGCAGAACTGTATTCGGGAAGAGGAGATGAGTGCAGTTCTTCGGAACAGGTCCACCTGCCCACAGCAACCCTGGTGACCACCATGGGTGGTGAGGACGGAGGGTTGGGGACCTCCCGGCTCCCCGCCAGGCTCCTCCAGCCGGGAAGGGCTATGGCACAGCCCAGGGAAGGGTTTTGCTGCTGCCCCGGCTCTGCCACCTACATCCTCCCCGTATTTGCCATGCGGGGCCCATCAGGGCAGGGTTAAACTACAGACTGCCCCCTTAGGAAGCACCGGCCACCGGCCACCACAAAATAACCTCTCCTGGCAGCACACTGACCTCGGCCCCTGGCTGCCGGCTGCCCCTGCCAGCGTCCCTAACCCTCCGCTGTGTCCCCTCGCAGGTCTCAGGTGTGTGATGGTGGCCTACAGTCAGTCTTGTGGGTATTAATGGAGTCTTCCAAGGCGGCTACTGGGTTGGCGTGCTCTCCGCAAAACCACAGTGTGCTGGTAAGGCTGCGGCACGGGGGACGTGGCTGCTTTGGGGAGGGGGTAGAGGGGCGAGGAAGCCAACGCAATGTCCTCGAGGAAACGGGCAGCAAGGCAGGCACATCCTGGGAATAGATCCCTGCAGGGGGGCATCGCCGCTCCCGCTACGGCAGGCTACCTCCGAACCATGGCTCTGCTATTCCCGCGTTTACTGTTGTTATCTGGGGCGAGAGTTTCGACAGCCGAGGAATGCCTCTCGGCTTTGAATTACCCCCGGTAATCTCATCTCGCTGCCGTCCTCGCTTCCTGCCTTGGATCAACAGAGACTGAATTCCTCTTAAGTGCAAAATTCGACGCAAAACTTAACTCTCAGCTTCCCAGCTGGCGCCTCCTCAGTCAAAACCCCAGAGGCTACAGCCATCTGGAGGAGCAAACTGGGACCAGTGGGGTCCTTCCCCTCTGCCTGGCTGACCCACCCCGGGGTGCCGACAGCCCCAGCTCTCCCCGCAGGCATTTCCCACCTTGCCCTTTCCCGGTTCAACAACCGTCCTCGGAGCACGAGCTGCTCCTTTCCTCGCCCCGTTTCCAAAACAAGCCTCCCTCTCCCCCAGGCTGCGGCACGGGGAGCTTCCCCACGAAGGAAGAGAGATTAACCACAGCCCCTGTTCTGCTTCGCCTCAGCCCAAGATCACGGCTGCTTGCTTTTTTTTGTTTTGTTTTGTTTTTTTAACACCTTTCTCTGTTGTTACAGGCTTGAAAAAAAACCAAAAAACCAAAACCTCACACAAGTTTGGATTCCTCCAAGACTTTCCCACAGCCTCTATCACACATCTGCTCTCCTCGAAGAGAAACGAAAAGCATACCTAGTAATAATATTTTCCTCTTTTACACTGTATATTTGTAAGAAAGAGTGTGTTACTTCTGAAAGCATGGTTTGACAGGCATTGCTGTAGTGTTTGAAACATCTTTTCAAACAGAACCATAGGAAAGCAGACTACAAAAAAAAAAAAGGCAAAACGAGAGCAAGTATTTTTGTACCAAACCTCCTAAATAGGACAATCTTACACTGGGTCGGACCACAGGTTTTGTGCTTGACTTCCGAATGCGTGTAATTAAGAGTGTCTATGCCCCCCGCCCCGTCAGCCGCGTGTCGAAGGCATGGTGTTCACGTGCCTGCAGATGTCGAGATGCACGATTCGGGGTTGTAGGAATTGTGCTCCGGCTGCGTTGGCAAGACGTCTGCGGACACTTACAGTATTACCCTTTTCTTCCCAGTCGTACCAAACGGCAACCAGGCAGGACAATCAGAACCTTTCTTACGGTGATTTTTTTGTTTGTTTGTTTGTTTTTTACCTTAGGGCTATGTTAATAGCTTGCTGTGCAAAGCTTCCGCATGGCACGGTACAACGGCTGGGATCAGGGATGGGCAGAGACAGCCCGCACATGTAGCAAGGTGACAATTTGCCGCCTCCTCCTGCCGTGACTGCTTGAAGTTGTTAGGGGCAACGTAAACTGCTGTATGAGATAAAAAAAAAAAAACACCCAAGCCCTTGGTTCACCAGCTTACTTGAGGTTGGGCGTGAGTTCCAAACGAGCCGAGGGGCTTAGACACGTGCCTACCGTTACGCCAAAGCGCTGGGCTGAACTGGGGTTTTAGTGTCAAGGTTATGCCGGTCCGGCGGCTCGCTGTGTATAATTTCCATGTTTCCATGTGCAAAGACAAGAAGGGAGGCTGCTAACACCCTTGGGGCAGTATCTGTAACCTTTACAGAGATAGCGTACCAGCAAAGAGACCGCTTGACATACTACTCTTTCCTCCTCCTTGCTGCAGGAGGAATTTGGAACAAGAAAGAGCAAAGCAAACCAACCCAAAACCTCAAACAGATTTCAGTTTCTTGCAAAAGGAGGCGCAAAACTTCTTTTGTTGCCTTCCCCCCCTACCCCATCCCTGCTGCAGTGTACACCGAGCTCGGCCACCGCCTGGGCTTTGCCGTAGCCGGCTTCCCAGCTGCACTGAAGACACAGGGTGCCCGTGGCCTTGTTAAAATATCATAACCTTTTTCTTCCTCCTTCCTTTTATTCCGTGGGTGGGCGGGCCACAGTAAGACGGCTGAGATTTCGGCGGCCGGAGCTGGGGCGGGGGGTGAGATAGTGCGATGGGAAACTGTCCCGTTGGGGTCTTCTGTAAGAAGCGGGATTGATAAAGGTGACGTGAGAAGAAATCAATTCCAAGACAAACCTCTGAGCGGCTCATAAAGGAACGATACCAGCGTTTCCAAGCGACGGACTAACTCTTTTAGCAAACTATTTCCTGTACTTTGTCTTGTGGAGAGGAGAGAAGCTTCCACGTTGTCTACTCCGCTTTTGGAAATATGTTTAAAGGTACTTTTCTATTGTAATTTTTTAAAAATAAAACCAGTGATTATTATAAGTTACGTGCAGAGCGTCATCGTGTGCTGTGTATCTGGTTAGGAACAGGGGGAAGGATCCTAACACACGCCCTTCGGGGCCTTGGGGAACTGCAGCCTCCTTCCTCTCTTGGGGTATTTGAAGGCAACGCTCCCGAGAGACGTGATTTTTCAGGGCAGATACCTGATTTTTTCAGGGCAGATACCATCGTCCCGCTTGGCTTGCTTGGATCTCTAGGAAAGTTCCAAAATCCAGGCTGGAAGGATCAGCAGGCTTTAAAGAAATGACTCCAAGTTTACAAAGATGTTATCGGTTAGTTTTTAAACCTACTAAGCTTGGCACTGAGCACAGGAGCTAAGCTGCGATTTTCCATGAGCTCAGCCACAGCAGAGGCAAACGTAACCTAGAGACGAAGGGCCAGATTGTTTTTTTTTTTTTTTAACACGCTGAGAATTTTGAAAAACTCGGTTCATAAGCCCAACCTAGAAATTCCTCCTCCTTCCTCCGCTCCGTCCCCGCCCCGATAAATGTGACCAGCGTCCCCAGGAGCCTCAGCCAACAGGCCAGACTCCGAAAACAAAGTATCAGGAGCAAGCTCCAGCTCAGCAAACGCAGCCTGGAGAATGGTGTGTAAAGGACATTATTATAGCAGCCTACAAACTGTCGAGGGCGGAAGAAAAAGGCACGGTGGTGTTACTTGAAACCCCCGGCTGGCAAGGATGAGCCGAGGAGTTAAGCCCTTAATGCTGGATGCTAATCCCACCGCGGCCACCGCAAGTCACAGCTTTCCCTCGAGCTGCATTCAGGGGAGAGGTTTGTTGGCAGGCCCGGGGTAGGAAGGGAAGAGAGTGACAAGCTGCGAGCGCAACGCGAACATATTCCTCAGCCCAACTGCTATTCAGAGCGGCGGTAACTGGCTGACACCACTGTCCCGGGCATCCCTTTAGCGAGACACGCAGATGCTTTCGGGAGCGGATTCAACAGCAAACATCCTCCAGCTAAGAAAGCAATGAAACACACACGCATCCTCCCGGACTTTGCCTGGGCACAGCATCTGCTCTGAGATCTGTCCTGCAAAAGGAAGCGGGGCCTTGCCGAAAATATTTAACCTCTTGAACCATTTTTTAATTTTTTTTTTTCTTCCTCCCTGTAAGCCAAAACGTTTTCGACTCCATGCTGGTCGGTGTTGCCCTCATCGGCGAGGGGTGGGAGTGGCAAGCTGCTTGCCCGGCCCCAGCGTCCCCTTTGCCCGTGGTGACCTTTCCCCATGCGGCCGGGTGAACATTCCTTCCCTGTGACTGTCGGGGCACTTACAGGAAGGCCCGAGCTGCTGGCTGACACCAGGAGATTGCAAAATAGGACCAGGGACTCCCAGGCCAGTGCTGGCATCCGATACCAGGGATAAGTCCTGGGGGAAAACGAATAGGCAGAGCTGGAAAAACCAAAATGAGAAAATTTCACACTCTCATTGTTTCCACTTTCCCAAGTCTTTCTCTCCCCATACCCCTAATGCCAAGGCTAAGCTCGGGGATGAGGGAAAGCGAGCGGCTCCTTCCTACCCATTCCTGCATCCCTGGCGCAGAGGTTTGCTGTCCCTGCTGATGGGCAGCAGGCTGGAAGCAATGGTGAAGGCAGGGAACGGGCCGGCAGGGTCTGCAGAGAAAAACACAGCACTAACTCCCCACATCGGACGGACACAACCGAGTGGCAGAGCAATGGGAATAAGATGGGAGAGAACGAGAGCTGTATCTCCCAGAGCATTGAACGGAGGGGCAGGCAGCCTGTGAAGGCAGCAGTGAAGGCAGCTGGGCAGCAGCCGCAGGGACTAGGGGATCGTGCTGCGGGGATGGAGACGGGCCAGCTGGGGCAGAGAGAGCAAAGGGCAGACAGAGCCGGCGCCGAGGCCGGCCGGCAGCGCCCGCAGCCTGAATGGGGCAGGGAGGAGGAGCGAGCCCAGCACCCGCTCCTGTGGGCCTCCTTGGGAGAGCAGGGGAAGGAATAACAAGGCTGGGAGAGGAAAGATGAGATAGCACTGGGGTTTTGCCAGGCAGCTTTAGAGGCTGAGACGCAGGCTGGGAGGGAAGCTGGCAGCTAAGAGCAAAGAGGTGGCTTTGTGAGGGCAGCTGGGGCCAGGGCGCAGCGCTCACCGTGGATTTGCTCCCCGATTCTCGAAGCTTGGGGAAACTGAGAGGCGTCAGCCAGCAAGGGTCACCGTGCTGCCTGAACGCCACCAGGCAAGGGTGCTCTGTGTTCCTTGCCAGCACAAAAAGGCTCCACGCGCTGGGGAAAGCAGGCAGCTAGAGCATCGGCCATCCCACCGCTGCGGGAAGGATGGGGATAGCTGCATGCAGAGGATTGCACAGTGCACCTAAAAGCCTGAAGTTTGCCCTGGGACCGTGCCTGCAGCCCCAGGCCAGGCAGTGCCCACACCGGGGAGACATTTCAACCCAGGGAGATGAGCCAGGGTGCCGCAGTTGTGTGCCCTGCAACTGCAGGCCGCTGGAGAGCCAGGCTTCAGCCAACATTTAAACACCGTTATCTGCCTGACTGCCACGCTCAGGCTAGAAATCAAGATGACGGTGGAGCTTGAAAAGCAAAGCTAAGAAATACCATTAGCAGATCTCTGAAATGCTTCTTCTAAAACACGGGGAAGTCAACCATTAGCAGAGTCTGGACTTCATCTCTGCAGTCTCCATAATTAATAACTAGCTCAGGAGGGAATAGAGACTACAACGTAACTGATGGAGGCAGGAGGAAATCGCACAAGTACTTCAGGCCTTGGATGTAAGCCCAGAAGTGCAGGTATAGTCAAAAAAATTAACTTAATGGAAGGACAACCTCCTGCCTTAACAATCCTTTTCCCCTGTTGTGCTTGCAGTCTGCACAATGTCCAACCCACGAGGCTGGTGGAGTCCAACACATGGGTCCCAACCACAGAAGCGCTGATGGGTTTTTGGAGTCAGAGCTTTTTTTTTCTGGGCTGCTGGGGAACACAGAGGCTGCTGCACACACACACTTGCAAACCAAAGAAGCAGAAAGCGAGACAGTAAGAAACAAGGAGAACTGCTCTTACAGAAAGCCGGGTGGCACCGAAGGAACCAGGGCTCGGAACCACAGAAGCACGTGGGTAAAAGGGGCCTCAGGAGGTCTCTGATCCAACCTCCCTCTTGCA
Source organism: Burhinus bistriatus (assembly GCA_013397275.1). NCBI lineage: Eukaryota > Metazoa > Chordata > Aves > Charadriiformes > Burhinidae > Burhinus > Burhinus bistriatus. The sequence continues at coordinate 26,759 of VYXH01002684.1, forward strand.
ACAGGACTGTTGCCAACAAGAGATCAGGGCAGCCTGGTCTTGTCTGGGCCATGCTTGAAACCTCCCTGGACGGAGACACCTCCCCACCAGCTTTTTTTTTTTTTTTTTTTTTTAATATCCAAGTCAAACTTTCCAAGTTCCCTTATTATATCATCTGCCACAGCTGCCAAGAGCTTGACCGAATCATCTTCCTAATTGCCCTTCACATCGCTGTACCTGTGATTAGATAGGCCTCCCACCACCTCTTCATCACAATGAGCTGTCCCACCTCCTCACTCTCCTTTCAGGCCCTCTGCCCCCAGCCCTGACTAGCCCAGGAGACCCAACCAGACTCTCCCCAGCATATCTACATCCCTCTTGAATGGAGGGGGGGAGGCCTAACTGGACACAGTTTCCAGGTATGACCTCCCCAGTGCTGAGCAGAGAGCCAAAAGCTTCCCTTGCTCTGCTGGCCTTTGCTGGAGCGGCACAGGCTGCGTTGGCCTCATTCGGGAAGACAGCAGCTACAGCTATGCAATACCCAGCATGACAGAGAAGCTGCCTTCCTGCCGAGAGCCCTGCTGTGTCCAGACAAGCCCTCTCTTCCGGGGAACTGCCGCTCTCCCTTATCTGCTTTATGGGGACACGTCCAGAGACCCTGCGCAGGACCGACAAGACAGACACGGTTAGGAACGCACCTACAGAGCCAGAACAACAGACCCGAGAAGCAGCGCAGTAGCAGACCCTCTCTCTCCTGGGAGGAGATCGAGCCCCAAACCATCTGGCATTCTGCATTACAGCAAAATGCCAGCCCAAGGTTCCCGGCTCGTGCGGCGCTGCCTTTTGCAAGCAGCCCTAGAGCCAGGCTGAGCAGTGCTGTAGCAATGCCAGCTACCTGAGGCGGCCAGGACTGCTGTTTTCAGGCTGCTTCTTCTCTTGGTGACAACTCAGTGGTGGGCTTTGACGATCCAGCCATATCCCTGCCTTTGCTAGGAGCAGAAAGCCAGTACCAGCAGACTGGGGACCGAGCTCTCCTCTCCCCGACGGTTGTTAGCGGTTAGCCTTACCAGTCTTAACCAGTCAACAGTAAGCACTCAACCTGACTGGACATCCTCCCCCAGATGCAGTAGCTGCCAGAGGCCCCCGAGGCAGTAACACACAAAGGAATTTGGGCCTGGTACATTAGCAGCGACCGGAAAGCAAGCAACAAAGCTGGAAATAATGAGATGTCAGTGCCATAGTTGCTTCTAGTCATCTGCAAATGCAGCCCCTCCTCATCAGCAGGTACCGGGAGCCCAGCTCTCCCTGGTGGCCCTGCACCGCCTGCCCGTGCTCATGCGAAGTGACAGCCCTCGCTGGCTACATCCACGTGCGGGGTCTTTATACCGTTTGTCAGGGCTCCCTTGCCTCTCTCTCCTCTGCTCTCTAAAAGCCTTGAATGATCATGATGAATTATAGATTACCTCTGGTACACACCACCTTATGTCAGTTTTCTCATTCAACCATACAAAATCCTGCTGTTTTCCATCCCCTTCCAGAATGATCATCGTAACGGAGGAGGACGTGGAATAACTCTTCAGTTAGAGCAACTTCTAGGAGAGAAGCCAGTAGGGCTCCGTGTTTAGAGGTGTGACACCCCTGGGCTATTCAACTTGTACCTTAAAAAAAGACAACAGCGCTTTTACTTTGGGGGTGAGGAGAAGCAGACGAAATAAAAGGTCTGCTTCAGGTATACAGACACAAAGAAGTCCTAACGAGCTCCTCCTGATGGGCCAGTGCAGGCCCTGATCCCCACAGGCAGGTATGCTGACATTGCTCACGGATACCCTAGGAGGATACCTTTTCAGAAGCAAATCCTAGACCAGCAATGCCTGGCTAGAGAGGAAGAGCTATCAGCGATGCAACCCGGGCTCCCTCCTCCTCCGGTTTCATCACAGGGGAATTAGTACACCTCCCTCCCAACAACGTGAACGAGTGTAGTGTCGAGGGGGAAACAGAGGACTGAGTGCACGTCTCTGGCTGCTTGCAGACCACAAAAGAGCCGTGTTCTCTTGGGAATAGCTCCAGCGACTGCTGCAGAAACCGTCCTCGTAGCCACAGGCTCAAGATGCAATTGTGCAAGCAAAAGGATGATGCAGACAGTCAAGATATATCTCGGATAGCTCCTGTCATTGAGAAAGAGCGTCCTTTTCCTCATGGCCCTGTCAGTAATGTCCATCAGCATCACAGGGGGTGGGAGCTGAATGCCTCTCTGCTCCTGGCTCATGTGGCAGGGGAAGAAGAGAAGGACGATGTACCAGAAGAACTGCTCATCGGTGCCTGTGTTCCTCCATTGCCCCACAGGGTTAGAAAGGCTCAAATGACAGCCCTGCCAGGACGGACATACCAAATCCTGGAGCTGAGGGAACAATGTCCTTGCTGGACAGGACGGGCATCCCCTGAGGACCCTCTGGAGAGTGGAAGAGGTAAGTCCTCACCTGGCAGGAACAGGTAAAGACCGCACTGAGATGGGTTTGCCAAAGAGCCTTCCTGAAATCCGTGAGACGAAGGTGCCTGCCATGGGCTAGGTGATCATTGTAGGTCCCTTCCAACTGAACCATTCTATTCTATGTTCTGTCTTTGTCAAGGGCAGGCCGAGTCCCCTTATCTTCCTGGTTAGCAGCAGATGATTCCAGGGAAGGAAGAGAAAAATGGAGTAAGAGGCCCACGGCCCCCAGGAGAGAGCGTGATGTTTCCCAGCAGCCCTTTGCACCGCCAGACTGAGGGCATGGCTTTGCCAAAGAAAGCAAGCTGAGGGCATGATGGTTTTGGCCACTGGGAGAGAACCATCTTGCCAGACACAGAACACATGAGAACACCCTGGAGGAAGATGAAGTAGGTTTAAGTTTTTAACAGCTGTGAACTCTTATGCTGAACTTCAGCGAAAAGCCTGATTTGGACATTAGGCTATAAAGAGACTGAAGTGGACTGGAGCGGTACTAAAATGCTTTCAGCAAACAGACTCCCACTGATATAGCCTGAGACATTTTCAAGTTGCACCATTTGATTTTTGAGAGGTCTTGGAAAAAAACCATAAGGACCGCTGCTGGGAGCATCTTCGATAGAGAAACAAAACCCAACTCCTGAAAGACACACAAAAGAGAGGACCTCACGCTTATTTTCTGAGCTTGTTTTCTTCACAACTGCTTGTCTATATTCCATGTCACCTCTAATAGGCCAACGTGAGCTTCCCTTCAGCTATTTTTGACACCATACCCTAAGAAGCTCCAAAACTTATTATGCCCTCTCTGACAGTACAGCAGAGAAGACTTCCTCCAGTGAGACAAAGCATCTAATCCAGTCTTTCCAACCGGACCTTTTTGTTCCTTTGAACACCAGAGCCTGACAATGCCGGCACAGCACACAGAGCTGGTAGTCAATCTTTCCTTCCTGCTCTCCTATTATTTGACCTAACACATTTTTAATCTTTGAAAGTAGCTGGAGGCGTTTTCTTTAGACTCCTCTATTATCTTAATCACTTGAGCGGAGAAACAAAACAGGTAGCCTACCTGACAGTCTGCTTCGCAAGCTCTGGTTCATAGAGAAAGGGTAATGCTATGTAAGATGACTGGGAAGTTACCCCATAAAAAACCCCAAAGGTATGAAACACAACTCAGGGCTCACTAAGAGCTCTTCTTTTGTCTGAGCACCACCACCAAAAAAATCAAAAATCACTGCTCAAAAATGCAGCAGATGGAAGGGAACCTTTTTTTTTTTTTTTGAGTGATGACAAGAAAGAGGTGAACAGTTTTGCAAATGTGCCGCAGGTGCTTTAAGGCAGAGCTGTAATGGAAAACTAAAAAGCTCCAAGAGGAATTGCTTGTGCTGACCTGGAAGATACAGGAAAGAAAAACAGTTTCAAAACCAGCTGGAGCAGCATCCTTTTATATATATATAAAAGCATGAAAAAAAAATATATATTTAAAAAAAAAAATAGAAGAAACCTCCTACCGGCATTTAGCAACTCTTTAAACAGGGCTGACGCGCGAGGCTGGAAGTATTGTCTGTTTCTCAAAAGAGCAGTCTTTAAAATCAGGAGGATAAATGCTACACTTAGAGAAGTGTATTTCTCCTCCTGTGCTTCCCCAAGCAGACGTAACGTGTTCAGTGTGACAGCAACAAAGCCTTATTCTTCATTTGTTCATGTGTCCAGATCCGACGGCCTCTGCTTCAACCCCCGATACATCAAGCAAGACAACAGCTCACGTGCACGCAGCAGCAATCTATTGTCGGTGCGGTATCGCAGTCACCTATTTTATCTTTCATCCTAACCCTAGAAGAGCAGAGAAACAGCTCCTCTCTCGCAGTGCCATGAAAACAATATCAGCATTGATTGACTCTGGTTCAGTACATAAAAATAAGTTATCAAGAGGACACAATTTGGCCCCATTCCACGTTAGTCTGTACTGCACAGAACATCGGGCATCTACAGGGAGCTTTCATTTAAGGTGGTTCCTCCCCCCTCCCCAACGAAGAATGATAAAAAGATGACAGTGTTAGCCCAGAACAGTAAGTCATTGAGAAGATAAAAATATAGCAAAGATTTCTTTACCTCATTGAAAAGCAAAACGTAACAAGCACAAAAGATGTTGCTTCTCTCCTTCTTTAAGGAAGCAACACTGGAAACCAGCATTGTAAGTTTATTACTTTAAAAAAAAAAAAAATTGCTTCAGTATTACACTGTCACTTTATGTCCCTCCTGTCCATGGAGTAGAAGTGTGCAACACACGCGCATCCACTACAGTGATGAGAAATCGCCGAGGGCAATTTCTGATTAGCATTAGGAAGCTACAGCTGCATTGCCATCCTGCAGCCTGCTGGGAGTTCGGGAGAGGGTTTTTTTGTAAGTTTGAGCCTCAGATATCACCGATATCAGGTATCACTGTTCAGTAACGCTCAGTCCCATGGCAAGGAAGAAGCCTACAAACCGTGAGTGTGTTTGACTGTGAAAGAAACTTGCCTGCAGTGATTTTAGGAAAAGGTTTTCCTAAACAAATGCTGTATTCAATTCTACTAGAAAGCCCCTTCTAAGTAATTCCAGGTAAATACCCATTAAGCAATGTAAAAGCAGAGTTAAGCACTGAATAGGAACTCCTGCATTACATGCTGAGCACCATTTATCACTCTATGCCAAGAGGCAACTAGTGAGAACCTCTTACTTAAAGACACATTTCCCATTAGCTAATTAAACTCTAAATTTAGTAGTTCATACTTGCTCTTAAACTGACCTGTTTCATCTCGGCAGTTGCTGGGATGGGGGAAACACATCACATTACTATATACAGTCAGTCTTTCTGCGAGCAGACACTGAGCCCGAGAGGCAAAAAGCCTGTATAAAAACGCACGTTTGCCCCAGAATTCAACCGGTCACTGTTTGCCGGGAACGACATCAGAGTAATCTTTTAATACTCCAGCCAAGTGGTCATTGTGAGTCTTAAATCGACGTTTCTTCTGAGAAGCGGGTTTCTTCCTCCTCTGAATGGGAGCCTACAAGAAGAAATAAACAGTAGTCAAAATATCTGTCCTCCAGCTGCAACATCTGCTCTAATGTGTGACGCTGTGCTAGTCATCACTTCCGCGAAGAAGAGCCCTGCTTGAACCAGAGTTGGACAGACAGGGAAGGTGCTTCCTTGATTTTGCAAGAAGCATCAGCATTCAATTCAAATCCAGGCAGGGAGATGCCCGTGGGGACAGAGCAGAGTCTCCGTATCCCATGTGCAGTAGTAAAGCTGGCATTTCTAAGTCAAGTTTCCAAACACTCCCGTGCAGCTACAGAAGCAGGTACGTGCCCCATAATTCTATCCACAATTACATGCTCAAATACACGTTTAGCAAATAAGGAATCCACGGGGAGTGCCTACGTGATGACAGGAATTAAAATATCCAGTGCAGTGACAAGCAGAAACCAGGAACAAGTCCTGTGTGCAAGGGCTCGCATGAAAGGACGGTTTGAAGCTAAGTGCAGAAGAGAAAAGACATGATATATCACATACAAATAATTGTAAAAAAATAATTATTTGAAGCCAGGAAGAAAAGCATCTTCAGAGAGCTTGCAGTCGTTTTGGCCTCCCAGTAAAACATGAGTATATTGCACCGACTTTGGAGAACAGCGAGCGTGTGTGTGGTGGGAAGCACGTTACACGGCTCCCATCAGGATTTCAAAGCTATTCAGCAGAAAAGAACAAGTTAAAAAAACCCCACCCTTCTCCCAAAAAAGTAACTATTCTTCTACTCCTAATGCATTGTACGGCTTCAAGCAGAAGCTTCCACTTTGGAGCTCACAGGGATTTCTGGCATTTGCCCTCTTCTTGATGCTGCTTGGATTACACTGGCTCAAACAAGTTACAAAAACACCGACTGCTGGCTACAGCATTGTTTTTTGCAACTTCTTAAAATTGGTCACACTTCCCCGAGCTACAGAAAGCAGCTGTGCATAGGCTCACCAACGTGTTTTGGAATTAACACTGTGTGGTCAGCTAGGGGGAATCTCCTAGAAAGATCTGTAATTTGTATCGCTTACTATTTTCTTTGGTCCAGTTTCTTGCATGGAAGAAATACCCTGTCGTTTCAGATACTCTGCAATTTTCTCCTCGTCCATAGAATCCACGGGAATGCTCCTCCACAGCTTCTGAAATTCTGAAACACCAAACAAACCCTCGGTTTATATCCCAATGAACTAACCCTGGGCAAAGCCCCCGCACGAAAGGAAAGAAACAGACTTGATTTCAAACGCTGAAGTACGCTGGCACGTCAGGCTGTGACTGTACAGATGCAGCGGTCACCGCCAGCAGGCACCCAATTAGCACAGCCTTTACCCGCTCCAAATGCCGGATGCACTTCCAAAAAAATAACAACCAACCAACAAAACAACAACTACAAAACAGCCCCAACACTTAATGGAAAAAGATGAGCTGATTCTCATCTGTGCTAACTGCACTCCAGCATCAGGAGCACCCACAGGCAACATATGCTTTTAATGTTAATTTGCTACAGAGACTCTCTTTTTGCCTAGCATCTCTACAGCTGTGTAGACCATCAACGGGTTTTATAAGCCTCGGTTCAAAAGATCTTGGTGAAGGGTAATAACTAACCATAAATGGCAACTTTATTTACACATCTTCAGCTGCCATTGTCTTGGGAGACTTGTCATCTCGCAGTCCAATTTACTGAAGATTCAAGACATTTACTTCAGTGGGCTGAAGCTCGTTTATCGCTGTAATATAATACATATCGTGCCGTACAGATAATAAATTACTAAAATTCCTCTGGTGTTAAAAAGAAGAGAGATACCTTAAAAGCCACAGCAGCAGGAAAAAAGACAGAGACAGTAAGTCTTAATTAGAGCAGCTGCCATCTGCCTGCACACTTTCTGCCTCATGTAAAGTTTCACAGAGCCTCTGGAATGCTTTCTCCAGGCAGCGGCTGGTACAATCCTACCTCCCTTCATTCCCCAGGCAGTAAGTTAGATATATCCTGTCAGCAGGTTTGGCTAACAAACTATAAATAAAACACGAGGCACACATAGCAACGCAAGACTAAATTTTTCCCTTTATTTCCAGATAAATTTAGTATACAGTTGTCAAAACAACCACAACTTCTGCATGCTTAAGAAGCTGTCCTATGCAGCAGGCGATGAAACGCTCCAGTGACGGTCTGCCACAGATACACGGGCTCTAGACACGCTGCAACAACACGGCACTGTACAAAAGGCGTACGTAACGCGCTTGGTTCCTGCCCTTGGACCCGTTCCCTTCCTAACGCATCTTGTTTTTCTATGAAAGTATACGCTTTAAGTCTCAGGTCTTTCTTTTCTTCCCGTTGCCAACAGCGAGGGGCTGTTCAAGCTTTCCAGGAAACAAAAGCAAGGAATTTCGCCAGTCAAGAACAACAATGTTCATTTTTGGTAATGCAGCGTTTTCGAAGAGAACTAAATCCTGTCAAAACACCACTTTTGGTTACATGGAGATAGCGCTCAGCCTGTTTCTCATACAGGCTATACAGCACAGCGGGATCATTGAGACCGCAGTTTTCAGATACCTTAATGCAAGGACTGACACTGTAGGCAAGACGTTCTCCGTCTGCTCATCCATTTTGAGTGCGATTTCAGGCTTTCGGCATAGCTTGCGGTGCCTGCGATCACAGATCATCTCTCACCTAATCCTGCTGCGGCAGGTGGAGAAAGTTGTGCTATGATCAAAGCCAAACAGGCAAGAGAGAGATTTCTCAGCGATGAGCGCTCAGATTAAGTCTTAACAGCAGAAGCCTGCGCAAGGGTCCTGTTGCATCCTCCGGACTGAGTAGAACGTGCTCTTTCAAGCTATTTCCTTTCTGTTCATGCCTCCTCCCTGTCCTGAACACCCAAGCTGGACTCAGCTGGACACTGAGACCCAGTGGTGCTTGGAAAGATGATTCAGACGATGGGTGTGCAAATGCAGTATCGCACTTTGCAAGTAACCGTATTTCAAATCATGTGTTTCTGCAGTTCACACGTGCAGTGACAAGGCTGCACGTAAACGCACGACTATTAAACAGACCCCGGTTAGAGAGACTTTAACATTGTGTTGTGCTATACTGCCTCTGGCTCTGCACAGACGACTCCTGTGGGAGCTGAAGAGAGGCAGGTCAGTCCTCCAAGATGCACGACAGGCACGTGTACGAGGCGATAGCTGCTAAGAGACTTGATAACTCTGAACTTTTACATGACAGTGTCCTTTTATTTATAATGTTCTGCTACAAACACAGATGATGTGTCTCCTTATTAGAGTTCACGACATATGGACAAATATGCTGCGGTGCAAAAAAAAAAAAAAAAAAAAAGGCCGAGTATAGGTGCTTAAGGTTAAACTGGTCTACATTCTTCTGGGGAACAGAAGTGAAAAATTAAACACTAGGAAATAAATGGTCAGCTCTTCAAGGATCAACATGCACACAAGTGCAGATCACAGTTAATATCTAACCACAGCATTTTGCATTTCTTGTAATGCAGCGGTTATACTATCATTACAGCTTCACATTCACCTTTTAAACTTGGCCAAGAAATACGAATGTAACAGTCACCAAGAATCCCAACCGCAAAGCTAAAATGGACTTTACATACAGATAATTTAATCCACTAATTGGCCCCACCAGAGGCACTATATAGTATTCTGCAACTCCATTTAAAAATTCCTTCATAAATCAGGCTGCTCTCAGCGCTATAGCTTGGACTGCGGTAACTGCAAAGGAACCTTCTTCCCATGCTGAAGCTCCCCGTAGGGCATTAAAATACCTTACTGCCTAGGAAAGGGGGGAGTCACAACAACACGGTCCCCCCCCTGTGAAATACTCCGTGTTAAAGGATTGGTTCAGAACTAAAAGCACAGGGTAAAGGTGGAGAAGCATACAGAGCTGCCACGGTTCAGACGGCTGCGCATACTAGCTGTTTGCATTTAGGGTGCCATCTAAAGGGAAAAGGAGATACATCTACCATCTCATCACAAAACCCATTTGGTGTAACACCAGACACTGAGCTAAATGCAAGAACTGAAGAAAGAGAGCAGCTGTCTGGCTGGCACTGAACCATTTCCACATTACCTGTCAGATTTATTCAGAAGTCTCCCAGGACTATGCCCCTATCAGCTAGTGAAAGTTTAGACCTTGGGAATACGCTATCTGAATTATTGTGACATCCTCTCTGAAATATGAGAACCTATGGGAAAAGCTGGCAATAACTACCGCTCTCAAGAAACAACCCTCCGCATTTGTAGCTGTGGTATTTCCGCACCTCAAAATTCATACCCTTGACCCAAGATAGAAAGAGATTTCTCCAACTTCTTTGAGGAGAATCTGAAATACTGTCTCCTGCCCTTTCCTGTGTGGCTCCAAGCAAAGGGAGTCACCATTTTTTAAAAGCAGTATTTCATGAGAGGGGCCAGGGAGGAGGAAACGGCACGCAACGACCCGATTACTGTCCTCTACCACCCCTGGAGCAGCGTCCACACTTATGGTTGGCCAGACAGGAGGACGCGGTGGGCTGGCTGGTCTCTGTGGAAGGGAGAAGACAGAAAGAAAAACGCTGTGATGAGCTGATGTGTCTGAAGAGCAGACAACAGTGACAGAAGGCAGTTCCTAGAGACCGTTTCAATATGCCAGATCCATTTTTTACAATGTCTTTCTTTTCTCCATGGACAGGGAACAGGGAGTTCGGTACTGGTGTGAGGGGCGGGAAGGGAACTGTTGGAACAGAAAGCTTGCCACATGCTGGCCTGCTTCAGCCAGGCATGGAGAACGGGTTCAAATGCACACATTCCTGCAGTGCACGTAACCATTACAGTTACGGAGCACATCCAGTTTTCCTTCCCGTCAGCCACTAGGTGATCTTTACACCATCAGAGCACGGTGAAGGTGAGAGACTCTTCTATCACAGCCACTAAACTATTTGATAGATCAGCCAGAACAAGCATATAATAGCTATGGAAGGAAAAAAAAACTGTCCAGCAGTCAAGACGGTAAGGCTTCACCTGACCGCAGCAGGCTGCACTCAGACAAGCTGACAATTTCTCCTACCGCTTAGGCGGCTATGACAAGAGGGAGCCCAGAAAAAACCCCCTGGAGAGAAATTTCCAAAGAGTTTCTGGCCAAAGCAATGCAGGTGCTGTGAACCTCAAAAAGACACACGCATTTGCAGCAGAGCTTTTAAGTCCTGATGGCTATGCAGATCTTCCCCAGAAGAGGTAGCAAGTTGTAACCCACCTGAGGCAGGTGCTCGGTGCCTTGCCTGGACTATGGAAAGATCCTAAAAATATTTTAACTCAGAAGCTTGACAGAATCAAGACTACTCACAGGCTGCTCCCTTGCTCCTCCAAGTAGCTAACTTCTGGTCTTTCAAGCAAGGAGAGGAGGGAATGAGACCGTGAACTGACTGAAAGGCCAGGTTAGATGTCTGCTAACATCTCCAGCATCACGATGCCTGCACGCACAGACTTCAAACAATGAGCTCTGACCAGCAGTAATCAACATGCAGCAAAGCAGAGGGCAGCATAACAAAGACTTTGCAAACATCTTCTCAAATACCCAAGGGGTAAGGATGCACCGTTACCTCAACTTCACTGCATCATGGGGTGCCTCATATACAAAAACAATTTATGCTGAGGTTCCCCGATTGATTATACTCTAACACGTTCCCTTTCTAGAAACGCTTACATCTGGGGAACAAAGTCACGGGTAAGTGGCTGCACGGTGACTTCAGTGCAGCTTATCCTGCCCTTCTGACTGCCTCACCTGCTCTTGCAAAAAGGTTGAGATGGCTTCTGGAGATTAACTGCTACATCACGCTGGTAATAAAATCTGCCAGAGATTAAAACCAGCTTAAAAATCTTCACTGATCTGAGCCAAAATCTGAGCACAGGACAAGAACAGGCAATAACAGGGCAGAAGGGAAGAAACAATGGAGTAGCGGGGAAGATGTAGTCCTGCTTCGTAACAGTTGCGGGGAGCACAGTACTAGATTTATGCCAGAAGGAGAAGGTGCTTGACATTAAGGCTGTGCTGTGCCTGGACCACTTTGGAATTCAAAGCCAGAGCTGTAAGTCATCACCGATCCCAAGCAATTTTTACACTGTTTTCTTCAGTTTCTTCAAAGGTGCTTAGGAAGACTATTAGAAACACGTATAATTAAGTATCCAAATTTTTAGGCATTAAAATACTTCCTATATTGCATTCAGATGTGAAAGATACCATCTCTAACAGTTAAGCAATCAGACTGGCCTTTCAGCATTCAGGCGGCACGGGGTGAAAGCTTGGTTCACATGCAAAGCGCTTAGCCCCAGCACAAAAAGGGCAGTGCTTTACTTGGCTGAAACACCTGAAATCTAGCCCGGCTTTCATAAAGGCTTTCAGCTACACACTACTGACAGGAGATTAATTAGTCAGGAAGTCAAGAAGGAACACATGCAATTTGAACCTTCCTTGGCTAATCACATAAAAGGAAGAACAAAAGCCGTTCCTTACTGCAAAACCCTTCTCCAGTACCCCTGAGATCACGATATATAGGTACTGCACCACTGCTGCAGCACACTGGGATTTATTTTCAAAAGCTTGTTCAGCCATCAAAACAAGTGCAGTCAGGGCAAAGGTAGGCACTGCCAGAAAGCAGTTCCTCCCACTGCTTTAGACTCAGCAAGCTTCAAATTGCCCCGGCAGCTCCTCTTTCTCTACTGACTACTGATGGAGTTCAGACAGCGACGGGAGAGGACGCCTAACTTTTAGAGGGTATTAATCCCAGCCAACATATGTTCGAAACTGGAAAGTGTCATACGGCAGCATCATGCACTGAGGAGCGCAGAGCCTTTATTTCTAAGGATAAACATTAAACTAGAAACATATTTTGAACTATCATCAGCCGCTAGATCAAAGAGCCTGACGACACTTCAAGGCTTATTCTGCAATCTTCTAAAAACTTCATTTTAACATTGCTGAAGATAATAAGCTGAAATAGCACTGCTAGCGCAGAAGAGTGTCATAATTCATCCTGTATGCAGACAATTCTGCCAATGCCTCCCTAAGAGACATGATTCTGGCGCTCTGGAAAGAATCGTAAAGCTAAACTGCTCGGAAGGATGAGTTTTCTTCATCACAGGATAACGTGGTTGGGAAAAGGACCTGTTCCAGTCGCAATAAGTAAGTGTACCCACTCAGGGATGGTTTAAGAGTTGTGGCATAGGCAGGCAGATGACAAAATTCACAAAAGAGAAAGTATTCTTGCCCCCTCTCGGAACAAAGCATCATCATCCGCAAGAAAAGAAAAACCAGAACCAGCAGGAACAGAACAACAACAAAAAGGTCACTTTCTGATCAGATGGGAACATGCTGCCACCTGCGGATGAAAGAAAGCAAAGCCACCTTGAACTGCAAACACTGCACACTAACGGTCCCTTCGTTACAGACACTGCAGGCTTAAACGCCTTCCTTCATCAGGAGATCGAGACAAACGGCTTAAACATTCTGTTTTGAGGCGTTTTAGAGTTTGGTTTTTTTTTAACCTTTTCCCCCCTTTCATAGCAATAGCCTGCATTGCTATGTTCCTAAACATGGATCAGCGCTGGGTGTGCTAAAATATAATGCATTGTATATGAACAGCCCTGGATTTATACTGGCTACCTGATGCAGAGTTGACAGATGTCTCTTGCTACGTCTTAATAAAATGGGCTCTTTTATTAAATTTCACAGTTAATCCTGGAGTTATCACAAACTAAGAGCAACAGGGTAGAGAACTCCCTCTGATAATTTTTTTTAGGATGGCTGGGTGCCAGTTACCTGGAAAAAAATTGCACAAGAAGAAATGATCAGCAATCTGGACTGTAATACAACCAGTAGCTTCTAAAAACTGAAAAGCTTTGTCTTAACAGTTACTGCAACAGCAGTGATTTCTAAATGTTTTGGCCGTGTTGAGATCCCTAAAAGTTGTGGGCCGATGGACAGAAAAGACGCTATCTGAACAGGATGATGGTGTTAACGGTAAACTCATAGGCATTTGGGAGGTTAGAAATTCCCAGTGAATGCAGACTAAAGGCTTGTAATTCTGCTTTTCACATATAGTTCCGACTGCCACTATCAAGAAGTGACAGAAATTATGGTTTAAAAAGAGATCCACTTCAATGTTTTGAAACATTTTTTATATTTTTAAATGCTGCAGATGTCACATCTACTTAATTATCTTTGTGGAAGAAAGCTATTATTACTGAGAGTACAAGTGTGGTACGTAACAAATAAGTTAATGATACACATTTCCAGTTGCTTAATTCTATTGAAAATAAAGCGCCTCTTTGAGCTAGTCAAAGAAAAAAAGAGCTTTATGCTCTGTCCTATGATCCTGTAAGTAGATCAGTTCAAGCTTCTATCAAAACTCCTCCCTTTTTGTTTACCATAATGTGACATTATATGGTAAGATGGCTTTATGTGGCACGTTATAAGAACAATATGTTAACAACAGAAAGTGTTCAGTGTCGCCAAGTCATTTAAAGTAAGATTTAAGTAACACAGGTTACCTTCTCCTTTCTGTACTTAAAGGCATCTGATCTTGGCATAAATGTCATCACCGGAACACACCCCGATTTGTGCCATTAATGTGCATAAACAGGCACATTGCACCAAAGGATTTCACCACTATTTGTTAGACAGAAAACACATGCTGAACTTCTGAAGTCCCAAATCCCCTGGAGCTCTAGCAGCAGGAGCACTACCCCACATCTGCGCTCTCCTCCCAGTTGTAAACTACCCCTTCTCAGGACTTTTGCTCACATCTCCTCCCTGTTTGCTTCCTCCTTCTCTTCCATTTGCGGCTTCTCGTCGCGTTCACCAATAAAAGGCACAGGATTAATAAACTGGAAAACAACCAACAAACTTGCACTCAGAAGTCATTCTTTTGGGGGTTTTTGGCTGCCCTTTACACAGCAAAATGTTAGATGCCATTTTAGTCAGTCAGGTGATTTTCAGTCTCTTCTGTATCGCTACACTCAAAGAGAATTGTTGGATTCCCGGTGCCACGTTCCAGTGTACCCATTATAAAACAGAAGATATTATCCCTGAACTCACTCACTAGTCATGTTAGCCTGGTGTTAATATAAATCATTCTCCTGACTTCTGGACATACCTAATATTTCATTACCACCTTAAAAGACTGCTATACCTGAAGACTACTTATACATATAGGCGCTTAAGATGAATTTGTATCAACTATCATGGAAACATATGTAAACCAACACCTACCTTCATCCACAGTAAACTGACAGCTCTTGTCATTGTAGAAAAGAATTTTCTTCTTATCAGGGCGATTAACAAAGATGATCTGGTCCCCTAAAGCCTCGAAAACAAACACAAAAGAACAACTCAAAATCACTTCGTTTCCAAGAATAAGGATTCCAACTTGAAGAACAGACCTAGATCTTGTGCTACAAAAAGCACAACAAATTAGAGCAGCAGCAAAGTAACTGGCAACGAAAAGCACCCGAAGTGGACGCTGACCATAAGTACACTAATAAATCAAAGGTGAGCTACAGAGGACTGAGATCAAGGTATAAAAGCAGAGTTAAATGCCTACAGTTGGAATGTGGGAGACCAAGAGTCTTTTGTGAGAAAGAGCTTTGACAGCTGTGTTGAGACATCAGGCCAAATCTGAAAGTAAAGAATGAAACACAGAAAAAGCTACAATATTAGATCTTCTGAAACAGCTTTCGAGTTATCAAAAGAACAGAAACAACTCATGGGAAAATTCTCTCGTAGCCTCTACCTCCCTTTTGAGGAGCTAACCGGAACGGGTTCGCTGAATCGCAGGCACGTGCTACTCACCTTTATAGCTTTCTGTGCATTGGGTAGACCTTCCTCGATATCTTCCAAAAGGATTCCTCCCAGCCCTCGCTGGTCATGCTTGTCCAAGAGCCTGAGCAGAGCCTTTTTATCTTTCAAGTTGTACTTGGGTTTGAAAGCATACTTCCCATCTACAACTTCTATTTTCGGATTGTTGACTAAAGCCTGTAATAGGGACATAAATTTTAAACCTTGAAAAAGAGCACACGTTAGTACTTTTTTCTAGTGTGCTTTTCAGCAGCTAGAGTACGTCGGCCATGCGTTACAGCTGCTAGTTTGGAGGTTTGAGTTTTAAAGGGATTTTAAATCCTTGGATCCTAGATCCACCAGCCTAGGTGTAATTCGCCACAACATAAAGAGCACAAAGCACCAAAGGAGGCTTAGCATCATTCACTTCATGCCTTTGGGCTCTAAAGTCCATGAAGCCTCTTTGGGCAGAAAGCTGCACGCGTTCCTTTTTGAGAAAGGAATGAAAATAAAAAGAGGGAAGGCAAAAAAGTGTGCTTTGGCTGAATATAAAGTGCAAACGCACAACTCGGCATATCAGGCTTGGGCCACGAGGAAGTTACGAATCTGAAAGGCATTAACCTGGGATGAAAAAAACAGGGGGCAATCTTCCCCAACTGCTGTCAATCGGCACCAGCAGCTGTAGAAGAAATTGAGAAGAGCAGACCTCCTGCACAGCAAGATTTTAGGTATGATGCCAGCCTCAGAGTGAAGCTGAGCAGAAGTTCACGGACAATTGAAACGATTTAAGATACGCTCTGAATCAGTTTTGCTGTGCAGCCAGTACCACAATGGAAGTTCACCTGTAACAGAGGTCAACTCTACTTAGTTTCTTCTGCAGATGCCAGCCTGACCCTGAAAAGAGAAAGAGAACAGACACAGAAAGAAGAAAGGAGGGAGAAACTACCTGTAACAGAGAAGGTAACTAACTTTGGCGCTGCAGGATATTTGTTCACCTTTTCTCATCCAGTAACAATTCAGTGATAATTTTATATACAGATCTTGGGAGGAGCTTTTTCATTCCGTCTTGATATTCTGGTTCATTCACAACCCACACTACCAGATTGGAGGTTTCTGTACCCCAGAATATTAGTGCTGGTAGCAAAGGAACGCTACGGGCTGTATTAGTTAAAACCATCCTAGTTTTACTATGCAGAGATTTTCTTTTCCCCATGTCTCAACAGCCTTTACTACTCTGTTGCGAGGATGTTAAATACGATCTGAGCAAAACCAGGTATGCCAGTCAAGTATAAATACCGAATACAGTATTTTGCTGATTTATTAGTCTTGAAATTCCATGAAGACATTCAGATCAATTAGGCATGAAGATGAATACGGTGGCAAGTTACAGTGAGTCTGTAAGAATGAAAACTAGCATCTAGAGTGAGACTAATGAGCTCCAGCAGTGGAATTTGCAGATCTATTACCCCACAATTTCAGACATAAATTTCACGTCAGAATTCTTCATTTCAGTAAGTAACAAAGAACTGTAAACCTATGAATTTTGTGCTATACTCCTTTGGTTTAGTTAACTTAACATCCTCACTACTGGAAGAGCTCTCTGCTTGAATTTTTTCTAAAAAGAAATTCCTTAAGAAAAAAAGCTTGTTTATATAAAATTAGTAATGAAAAAATTCACTTGACATAAAATGTACTCTCTGTGTAACATTTCTAACAGGTCCTTAGAAATGTCAGAATAGCTGTCATTTCACAGTTACCTCAACAGTAGGAGGTACAAGACAGACAGACAGACATGTGAATCAATGTAGTTTCTTAAAGGGGGGATTATATATTTATAGATCTTGTCATTAAATACACGTGTATAATTCAGGTTTATCTTAATCCGTTACCTCTAATCAAAATCTAAACATATGTTTTCTTTACCTCACTCATTAACCATTGTTTCTGTTTGAGTCCAATATCTAAATGCTGTGTTTCATCCAAAATCTCTTCTAGGGTTAACGGATGCGTATCACCACGCTGGTGCCGAGTCTGGAAAAGTAAATAGGATCTATAAGAGTTCTGTACTTATTTTATTCAGCGACTCAATTATCATAGAGTAACTAAAATTGGTATAATGTGATGACAAAATAACTTTTGCAAAACCAGGATAGACACACTACACATAGCATATGAGTTTCAATTTGGGGTTTTTGAGAATATGAGGAAAAAAAAATTAGTACCAGCTGAGATTGATGACAAAGTCGTCTGTCAAGCACCAAATTACACGTTATTTTGATAAATAGCTCACGAATCCTAAAAGCTGACACAATCTTGCAGTTCTTATTTCTACTGCAAATAAAAAACATTATCCTGGTTTTAAAGTGACGTGGAATAATCACGATTTCAGTAATGGAACGATATGCTGACCATTTTGTTTACTGACAGCATTTTGAATTTAACAGGCAGTTTCTTGACATTCTCACCCTTGCAGTAAAAGAATTTTAGAGTTTGAAATACTCAGCATCTTTCAGCTACCACAGGACAACAAATAACTAAAGTATTGAAAAACATTATAGTTTTACATCAAAACACCGTACCTTCATATAATTCACTATTTTAGCAAGGACTCCAAACTTGTAGCCAGAGCCTCCTGAAAGGGCTTTCAAGTTAAACGATCCATTGCTGTGATCTACAAAAGGAGAAAACAAACTATTAAATGATGCTTTCAACAACACCCTGTTGGCTCTGCACTCCATCTCTTTCTCATTCTGCTTCCACAAGCTTTCAGAATTACAACTATGAACAGAAACGCATGTTGCAGGAGCCGTCAACCCTCAGAGGACTCTCTGCTAGCCCATGCGCCGATCCTGACCCACAGAGTCACCTGTCAACAGACATGGCTCTGGAACACTTCTGAGCAGAGCTCCAGAAATATAAAGTTATTGGGACCTGACCTTCAAGAAAACAGCAAGGAACTGCAGCATTACCACCATAAGAATACATGTTTAATTCTGTGGCTTAACATACTATAATCATTTACACTACATTCATTCATGCTGAAATAACGCACTGCATTTTTGCACTACAATCACCTCTACTGATAGCTTCGTGCTGCTTAGATAGGAGCAGAAAGTTTTACTTATTCCCAAAAGTTATTCAACAGTTACACACCAGGTAAAGAAAAAAGGAAGGCTGTGCTTGTTGTGCTGGGCTTTTTTTTTTTTTTTTTTTTTAAAAGTAGCTCTAGTGGAGAATTTATTAAAAAAAAACCCCATAAATTCAAAACAATTTAACTTGGTGTGTTGCACCACTGGAACAATTCAGAATCTCCTCTGTCATCAAGTCTGGTTCTGTCTTAATGTATCCTGAGGTTTGCTACTGTGTAAAGCTTGTTTTAAAAATTCTTGCAAGGTTGTTAATGACTGTTTTGTTAATTTTATAGCACAGCGCATTAAACAGAAATATCCGCAAACCACTATCAAAAGCCACAGGCCCATTACCAGCATAATGTTGCTCAAGCTTAATGGTAACAGCTTTTCAGAACTTCAGCTACTCCAGAAAAAGAACATGTCCTCTTCGTCACCACAGGAATTTTTTAATCCACCGGTGATTTCTAACCACATTTGACAGGACAGTAAGGTATCTCAGAGATACCGAACTCCTATTATTTCTGCGGAAAAATCAGTCGAGGGAGAGAAAAGAACAATTAAAGTTAGTGCATTAAGTGAGGGAGAGGCTGCAGCGGGTGCTGAGCAGAGCTGCTAAGCAAAGTCTTCGCTCTGCTGGGCAGCTGGAGAGATGAGAGTGGTGGCAAGGAGGAGTGGAAGGGCTCAGGGTTTTGCAGTGGCGAAAAAAGAAGGAAAAAAAGGAAAAAAAAAGACCGTCATATTGTAGCAAATCACAGAATCATAGAATCATTTAGGTTGGAAAAGACCCTTGAGGATCATGCACCTAAGATGTTCGCCAAAGACCCGTCGCCTTCACCAAGTAAGCAGCAGGCTTAGAGGAAGTGCGTTACATTCACTGTGTTTAAATTTAGATGCCCTTGCCAAGTTCTTCGCAGGAAACTCCAAATTAGGTTTCCAAAGTCACGATGCTTCAGGTGAATTGTTTTTGCGTCTGTCCCGCTGCATCTCAACCTACTTCTAAGCTGACCTGTAAGTCACTATAAAGGCAACTACAAAGTGGGAACTTTGGACGTAGTTGAATTCCAAACAAATCCGCTGTCGATAATTATTGGGAAGACTTCGTGGAAACCGGTGCTAGTATAGTAAAAACCATAATGCCGAAGGAACAAACGTCAGATCTAAAACTTGGCAACTGGTAATTGTGAAGCTATTACATGACACGGTATTAGAGGCTTTACATAGCACAACAATTCTAAAATTAACGTAGAAGAATCAGTGTAACTCCAGCTACAGTAGAACATTTTGTTCTGGTTACTAAATTAAGATGGAAAAAGGGAGAAAAACAAAAGCCATCTCCCCCTGAATATACAGCCTGTTGGGATTTTCCCCTACAGGGTCCCCTTTTATCATTAAAAATTAATGTCTATGCAGGACATTTTATAAATAAAAATCATACTTGTAACGAGGGGTCTCAAGTGACCAAAATAAATTCAGAGGTACAACAAATAGTTAAGAGGACTTATCACGTATTTGTTCTGTCAATTGAATCAAGAAGATTATCTCGTTTAATCTGCCTGGCTACAGCCTGCTGCAGTTCACGACGAGTAAATCTAACCACAGGGCCAAGCTGGAAATCTGCAGATATTAACACTTCAAACGTCATGGTTTGACCGGCTGCTTTCCAGCGCAAAGCAAAGCCGGGGCACAGCCACCATAGCACTCCCAGCGCGCCTCTCTGCTAACGAGCTCATCAGGCACAAAAGAGCATCCCAACAACGAGAGCGGGAAGGGGTTTGCTTCTTAATCAAGACAGGAAGAGTCAGATTTATGAATGATTTACTCCTGGGGTTGAGGGCTTGATGCAAATGAGCATAAAGGAAGTTGTCAGCAGCATCATGCTCTGGCCAATGGTAGGAAAGCTCCATCTTAGCCGTGCCACAGGCTGCACTAAAAAAAGGGACCAGAACAGCGCTCTTTCAGCATCCTTTCAGACAAGAGGTAGGTGTGTATCATTTTATAACGTTGTCTTAGGTTTATCTTGATTACTGAAAGAAAATATGCCTGTAACCTGCAAGCCTGTAAAAAGCTTCTTAGAATCAGAATGGTTTTTCTCTAGGTTTAGCAGGATTTTATTCTGCTGGAGGCAGAGGAGCTTGTCTTGCACTATCAGACAAGCACTTTCACCATCTGTGCGCTAATGGAAAATTGATGACCACTCCATCTTACAGAAAAGCTAATACACCAAGCCAAGATTTAGTAAACAAAATGGATTTCATGCATACTGGGGAGGTAGCTTGTTTCCTGCAGCCTCACGTTTCTTGTAATTGACTGTATATGTTTTTACAGAAATGACAGTGAAAGGATTTTCCTTAAAACAAAGACAGCTAAACCTGAAATTTAAGAAATGTGTACCCCAGGTGGGTATTCCATAAACCATAATCCATTAGGCTGCCTAAAAGAGATCTATGTTCGTGGATATGCTAGAAACCTGTTCTAGAAATTTGGTACGTTAGGGTAGGAAGAAAATCCGGTTGCATATTGTTATCCTCGTAAATATCGGAGCAGCGATCAAGACAATACAAACAGACAGGTTAGAATCCATCTGAGATTTGTAAATGCTATTAGCCCAAGATGTCTATTCAGTGGTTTCCTTAAGAGGACTTCCTCAGTACTGCATCGAAATGATTTTTTGCCAGTCATTTCCCTCTGCTCCACGAATATGATTTCAAATAAAGCTGCTCCTCTGCAGTGTCTAAAGATGATGCTACTTTTAAATTAAAACCTAACACAGCTCTTACAGAAGCCAATTCATTAAATATTTAACTCCCTATATTTTGGATACGTACAACAGCTGAATTGCATTCAAATCAGACTAGCTTACAATACGAATTTAAATTGTGCCATTACAAAATAAGTAAAACTGCATGAAACCAGACCATTTTTGAAGCTTTCAAAGACGCTAACCATATTAGCAGTGTGTTAATTCTGAAGGCTCGGCAACGGCTACTTCGGTCTTGCATTTTAATAATTACAGCAGCGAGTAGCTGATATTTATCTGCCTCGCCTCATTCAAATTTAAGGAGATCATCACCATCCTCGAGAAGCAGGAACAACCTCCGGCACGGGCATTAAATTCCACCTCCCTGCGTAAAGACGAGCTTCTCTGTGCTGTGCAAACCTGTGCCCTAATGGTGGCTGTGGAGCGGGAAGGGGCCGGCTGCTGCACTGCGCCGGCGGCAGCCGAGGGGCAGGGAATCCTGCCTGGGGAGCCATGCCGTACCAAAGATGCTCCTCTCCTCTCGGGAACAGAGCTACCGCCTTTGGCGGAGAGCTGTGCCGGCAAAGGGGCCCGGCTACGCAAAGTAAATGTGCCCAGTCTCTCCAGCGGCCCCAAATCTTGATCGCTTTTCGCAATGACTAAAATACTAAATTTTGCATCAGCGGAAACAGTTAATTTCTGCGCCTGGTGTTTACAGAGTGAGCAAACTTACCTGTAACAGCTTCCAACAAAATCCTCAGTCTTAGAAATCTGCTTAAAAAGTTCAACACAAAACTCCTCTCCTTTCTTTCCCAAGGATATTCTCTTGCCATTTAAAATACACATTTAAATCCTGCTTGTTTTAATTACCCCTCAAAGGGGACTCCAAATCCTTTTATTCAGTCCCCTCTCTCTCTCTCACAGATTTTCAAATAAGTCTTCAGACCACCCCTTCAAAAATCCTTCTAACTTTTAGCTCCATAAAACAGGTCAGCCGAGTTTCCCTCCAGATCGTGACCAAACCAAGCCATGCTCTCAAAAACCAGGACCCAACTCAACTCAGGAGTATTTTTAGCTTGGATTTGCTCTGTAAACTTTTGTTCAAGAAAAAAAACAACAAACCAGTTTAATTAATCCTATCCACCGCAGTCATTCTTTGTGTATTCAATTACAAATTTGTGTATTCAGTTACAGATTTAACAGAGGAAACAGTAAGTTACTGCAACTGCTCCAATAAGTGTCTGTATCAAATGCTAATGCCAGGTATCTTCCCAGCAACAAAGCTGTTCCATTTTAATTAAACCTATTAAAGAACAAAATGTATAATATTTGAACAATAAAAATAAGACATAAATAGCAAGCTGGTTTGGCTGCATCATCCTAGTCTTCACAATATCCTTTTTTTTAAAATAATGACACAAAAATACTGAGAGGTGCTTAGACTGCTTTAAGAAACCTGTTTTAGTAGACACCATCACACTTGGCCTTTGTCACTTCCCATTTATTCAGACATTTTGTAGTTTCCACTGTTTAGAGAGGTCGGTTGCAGAATTATTTCTGGGACACGCAAGGTTCATTAAAGCACTACCTGTGAGCAGAGTTTAACAAACAAAACATCAGTGTTGCCCCTTCGTTCTGTAGATTCGATTCCTGAACGAAATGAAACTAAATGTGGGTAGCCAGGACCATTTTGTAATGAACATAGCTAGGTTTTCACTTTTTGCTTTATGCTCAAAGCAAAAAATCTTTCATTGAGGCCTGGAAATGAGACTCCAGCTTTCTACAAAGTTTCCATCTTGTCTCTCTCTTCCGCTTCCATAATCCCACATTTTCTGGGGCACCCCAGAATACAAAAGCGCATTTCGCGAGCTGCCCCTTAGCCGGCACGCATTCACCAACAGGCTTACATGCGGGGCACGGGTTGGCCTGTCAGCGCTGCTCACCACCGCGTTTCACCTAAAACCTCCTTGCTATTTCCTCAAGGGAATACGGAGATCTGACTCGATCTCCTTCTCCCACACCCACTTTTAAATTGCCTGAAGGATTCAAAGGTTATTACTGCGTCCTACAGTACACTACGGCAGGTAACCAGAAGTTACTGTGGCTCCTTGGACAGACATTTTTTATTACATTAGACTATGTACCAAAAAGTACCGTAAGTTCCGTCAGTTTGGGGAGGCAAAGCCAGTGAAAGAAGGAAACCGGGGGGGGGAGAGGGGGGGAAGAGACTCTTAACTGTAAAGATCTTTTTGCCAAACACCTCATCTGCCTACTTATCCATAAATCACAGAGAAATTCAGAGACAGACAAAACTGCTTTTTTCTTCTAGATATACCACAGAAATTACTGAGGCACAGCCTACTTTCACACTTTCGAGCATCGGCCTTTCCAAACCAGCACATCTTGACAGCAATTCCATTCGTGCCAAAGGCAGATTTGCTGAAGCCAACTTCTTGTTTCCTCGCCCCCACGCCACAAAGCAGTCTTTTGTTCTGCTGGGTACAAACAGACAGTATTGGACAAAAGACGACATTCCTTTCCTAGCAGTTAAGCAGAGAATGCAGTTGAAAATAAGAAATCAGAACTCCTCAGAAAGGGCTGGGTTTTCCTTGTTACCTATCCTAATGACCACGGCACCACAAACGGGCCGAGGTTTCCAAACGCGCTCAGTGCCGTTCGGGCAGCTGAACAAGAAGCGGTTGGATTTCTCGAGTTCTTCTACTCAACAGTGGAACAGCAGGGGAATGAAATCTGGCCTTCTGAAGTCAAAAGAGTTTTGCAGGGTTAACAACTCTGTGCTCATAGGCAATTCTAAAACAATCAATTTTAAGGAACCGGGATTGTTATTTTGTACTAGAAAAACAACCAAAAGTTCAGTTCCATTCTTTGGAAACATCCTCCAAAGTAGTTACGATTTATACATTTCTTTTAAAGAGTGATTACTTTCTTTTTCCCAAATAGGAGGAAAAAAACCAACACACAAGCAAACAAACTCCCACGACATTAACCTGTAGTGAGTACCAATCACTCAGGTATGGGAGGATCTCCTGTTTTTCTAAGAACACCAAAAGAGCGCTTGAGGGCTTTCATGCCATGCAAGCATCAACCTGGAGACTAACGACGGACAGGTCATTTAAATGACCGGATACCTTGGAAATTATCTTTTTGTCTTTGCATATACTTGAAATAAAGAAAGGACACGCTCTCATTCCAGAATAACTTACACTGCATGACGCATGCATGGACCAGTCATCACTGAAATAAATGTTCCAGACAAATCACAAAGGTGTACATTTGGAGTCTGGTAAGTTTTCTGAGCAAATATGAGTATGCAACAGTCCATGTTTGTAGGAGGTGTGAGCACTTAGTCTGAGCTAAAGTTCTTACAGTTTGGGATAAAAATCACAGCATGTTCTTGATCAAGAGAGTCCTCAACAGCTTTGTTTTTCTGTTTCAGTCCCCAAATCCGTGAGAGCGAGCACGCTGAGACAACTCTTCAAGAATGGCAACCCTCAACACCACTCACTGGAATGAAACTACATCCGTTTCCCAGTATCTGGGCTTTCAAGTGCAAAAAATTTACCCTTTCCACGATAACTGGAACACTGCCTGCTTTATTATTCTGATCATATTCATCTTTACTGTAGTTTCTCTCGTGGTGTTGGCTTTCCTCTATGAACTGCTAGACTGTTGCTGCTGCGTGAAAAATAAAACTGTGAAAGACTTGGAGAATGAACCCAATCCTGTCAGAGCAATGCTGAACAGCTTCAGAAAGCGTGAAACAGAGGTGGTGTAGGAAGGCCTGAGCGTCAGCACTTGAAGAACGTTTAACACCTTGAATGAAGCCTCTTGTACCTTACGGATGAGCAAGTCACGTGTTTTTTTTCTTTTGGACTTAAATATAATAGCAACGGTTATCGTTTTGTCTCTGGATGTGAACTTGAATAACTGGCGAGGGCTTTCCAAGTGCTTAGCAGAAGGATGATTTGTTGCAATGTTATGGGGGAAGAAAAGATTTTTGGTTTTAAATCAACTTTTGTTGTTTATATTGAGTTACTAGCATAGATCTTTGTCTACCTGAACGAACAAATGTTGCCTAACATGCGTAAAACTATGTTGCTTAACTGGAGAAAACGTTTATAGAAACGCTCAACAATCTGATCATACACAGCGCAAAGACACAGCAGTGTCCTCCCGCTGAGATCAACCACACTGAGGCAGGAAAGACGTACAAGGGGTGAGAAAAAAGATAGGAGATGGAAGAGTTGAATGGCAAGAGATCCCATGAGACAGGAGAGGCTCGCGTGAATTCTTGCCTTTGGCAACTTTTCTTATTACGGGTTTCTTGCTTTTAGAAGAGAGGGTGGTGGGAGGAAAAGTAAGCCAACATTAAATGTATCCCTAAAATGGTCTTTTCTAGCTCTCTGTGGTACAGTGTGACCCTTTCTCCCTCCCCTTCTCCAGTTCTAGAGAACTGCTCTCCCCTTACTTCATGTTCAACCTGTTTAACAACTTCTGGGTGTCCAGACGTGACTAATGCGCTACCTTAAGAATATCTGACTATTTCCACAAAAGCGTAGTGTAGTGGTGCTACGGTCTAGAAGAAAGAGGGACATTTTTCTGCCGCGAGGCTGCTGCCTCTACGGTAACCACAACACTACAGGGAGTCAGACGTGCTGGATGTATCATTCCTATCTTAACTTTTCAAAGCTGAACTGGAACGGACCGAGTTCTTGCCAAGAAACACAAGCAGACGGGTCGCAGACCTCCCACACTGATGACAGTGATTTCACCCAGCCTGCAAGGCAGCTTTCAGGTGTCGACACGCTTCACAAAGGAAGCCACGGCAGGATCAGCCTTGCGCTAGAGCCGGCAGGATGGATGCACGGCGAGAAGTGCCTTCATTTCGCACAAATGAATCTCAGCTTGCTTGATCAGCCTGCCGATGCATCCCAGAGAGTTCACACTCACACCTTTCTCACAAACTGACCGCGTAACATGCAGACCTATAGCTCACCGGATTATTTTTTTTCTGTAGCTGCATTGCATCTATAGCTTTTAAAACCATAAGAGTTTTGCAGTTACAAATCACAACTGTAATAACAGCGTCCAACAGTGTGACCATCAGTAAGGCCTGGTAAGTCTTTCGCACTCCTGAACCCATAGAGAAGCAGGCCAGCAAGAAACGTCCCAGACCAGAGCTACATGTGGGACAAGATATTTAACTATACAAAACCCAAATAATACTCCTGTCATTAGGGAAACAAACCCCACTCAATGGCCAAACGGACAAGTAAGCTACAACACTGATCTCGCAGTCTATCCATGTCAGAAATACCTTTGTGCTATGTCCAGTACCTATAATTATCTCTTTTTTTTTTTTAAATATATAAACTCCCTCTATCAGGTTCAGTATACCTAAGCTCCAGAAGATCTGGACACGTCGACAGATTTGCTAATTTGACTGATGCTCTTCCTGGTCGGTGAGATGGGGTCAGGCCACTACTAACCAGCACAGCTAGTGCAGCGATTCACCTGGAGGAGCAAGCACCCTTCTGCAGTCACAAAATGACACGATTACCGTGGCAACCATTCATCTCAGATACACTTGTTACGGTGAAGTTTCACCAGTAGCAGTCCCACGTGTAGAGAATGCTTTTAGCTAAAAATCAAACCGTAAGCACAATTAATGGAAGCTGACGTCCCAGGTACAAGACAATTTAGGATTGATTCCGAGACATACGATGAAGACAATGTTAATGCTGTTAATGCCTTCTGCTGCCAGGGACACCGGGTAGATGCCCCATTACCTTCTACTGCATTTGGCAGAGTCAGCCCTGAAAGATCTGCATACTCCTCAAGAGAGGCAAGAGTAGCCTCCTTCCTGAAGGCAAACACTCCGAACGGCAATAGGACTGCTTACCATTTGCAGCGCTCCTACAAAATGCTCATCATCGCTGCACACAAGAAGGCAGTGTGCAGGAAGTAACACGGCTAGCCTCTGCTACGCTGGCTTCATGTTCTTATGCCTTCCTGAGAAGCACATGCAAGGAAAAATCTTGGGACTCCATCCAGCTACTTATTTCACAGATCTATAATAGGGGCTGTGTCTGCCCAAGGAAGAGAAGACAAAGGATCTCCCCTTGCGCAGCCCTAGAGCCTCAGGATGATTCTTTCCCACACGGAGACTAAGTCATGAAACAGCTCCTGGAGCTTTCAGCTCTTGATTACTGCTAGCTAAGATCACTAAAAGTCTTAAGACAAAGGCTAAGACCTTAGCCACAACTTACTATTGATCAATAAAAAGAAATAAACAGATATGATCAATTTCCTTTATTTTCCAGTTACTATTCTGAACTGAGTACACAAAGCAGCTTTGAATTTTTTCAAATACCTTGCTTGAATAATGATTTCAAATACCTATAGTAATAACTATTCTCGCTGGAAAGCTTACAACAAATCTTCATGTACAGGCCAAATTTAGCTATGCGGTCATTTGAAGATTAGCATGATCTCAATGCCTCTGCTCCCCCAAAAAGCGACAAGGGCAGGTTCTCTGAGTCACAGAATCACAGAACCTGCAGGCGCTACACACCCAGGGACTATCAATGCTAACACGTAATCAGGGTGAGATTATTCGTCGCCTTTGTGGTCACTACGTAACAAAACTAGGGCTGATGATCTTAATTTTCATTTCTTTGGGGGGGGGTGGGAGTGGGACGGGACAGGGTTTGTTCAACATCAGGTTTTCACTCCACCTCCCCAAGACCCAGCTCTGACACACTCATATCCTGACAGGCACCTAACAATCTGGCGATTCAAATAAAAAGCGGGTTTGAGGCAAACGACTTTGACTCTGCAGCATCACAGGGCAACCTGTGCTGCTTGCGGCTGCTTAACCCGTTCAGTTGCTTGCCAGCCTGAACACTTGTTCTGAGCCAGCTCCTAAGAGCAAGGGGGAGAAAACTGGTCCGCTCACTCTCCATTGTTTTCCTTCCATCCTTGCTGATTCTGCAGTAGTTAGTAAATACTCTCCAGGGGAAAATGAAAGGATGCTGAACTCATTCTGCATAAAATTGTTACTGAAACCCTGAAACCTTTCTAATACTGTCTGGAATGAAGCCAGCAGTGTAAAAGATAAAGCGTATTTCCTCACAGCCACACTTTCCTATGTGTGTAAGCTAATCACTTGACAACTGCAAAAACACTTAAAGAAATACCCAGCCCACAAAATCACAGAAAAGAAATTACACCTTCTTTATCTGCTCTGCTGCTTGGCCACAGCATCTACTCAAATCCTCCAGCTCAGACTCACGTTTGAACTGTCTGCCCTCTTCCTCCCTCCCCACCCCTCTTTCCCAGCAAACCGCCCTCACTCAGGATATGCAGGTTAGAATATTCTACGTAGAATTTCATTTTATTCGGAGAGGAAAGCGTGGCAAAGGGACCAATGGAAACCTGGCCTCTCTTGATTTATTTTAAAACGCCTGGCTGATAATTTCATTTGGTGCCCTGAGAAGCTGAAGATACACACACAAACTCCCTACTCTTCCCCTCAGATAGAAGACATTCCACTCCTCCCATCGTCCTTGACGTTTTTCTCTATTGTTTTTAGCTCTGTTGTTTCTTTTAGAGTTTAGAAGAGAACCACACATGGTACTCAAAATATGAGCGTACAATGAGTTTGCACAACAGGGTATTTCGTGTTTTAGTAACTCCTGACGTTTGAATTGACCTTTAGAGCGCATAAGAGAATGGTCAGTGCTTTCAGAGAACTGAAAAGGGTCTGTCCCCCCCGAAGTTCTGCATCTCGCACAGTGAAAGCGAACAGAGAGCATGCTGCCGTGCGCACACAAATCCTCTGCCTGCTGGTCCAGGTGCACTTTTCATTTGCTTGCTCCATTTCGGTGCTAATTGCTTATTTGATATTGAGAGATCCATCAGCAGCACCACCGTCCCAGGGAACCAGCGAAACTCCCGACGAAAGCAGACAGAAACCTACGGAAGCCCTGGTGTTCATGAACAAAAACAAGCTCCCAGGTAAAACGAGAACGACTGCTAATCACCGTACACTAGCCAGACAAGATTTAAGTTGCAAAATCCATCTCATGGATGGATAGCCGATGACTTACAGTTAATAAAATTAAGTTTCAGCCGCTTTCTTGCCAGAAAGACAGAGAAGAGAAAAAGAACGAGACCACTGTTACTGCTTGTCCTGTGGGTCCAGCAAGCCCTGAAATCCACAAAGGAAAGCTCAGCTTCATACAAAATCATGTTTTGGCAGCAGCAGTTCCTCCAACCGAGTAACAGCAAACAAGACACAGGATGAGGCCTGACACGTATATGTGGTAGCACAAGTGCTTCTTCCCATTGCGCAAGTGAATTTCTTAAGAAAAAGCGACAATTCAAGAGAAAGAGTGACAGCAGCCACTAACAAAATTCACAGATAGACCGATTCATGCCAATGAGCCATAGCTTAGAAACAGACAGTGGAAAACACCAAAGAGCTGTCGAACAGGAGACCGTCACCAACCTGTGTTTTGTTTTGAGCTTGAGGAACCACCTTGTTCTACCTTTGCTTTCTTCTTTTTCGAAGAGGAGGAGTCAGAAGATGGCGCTGGACGTTTTTCTACTGCTGGTGTGGAAAGGGCACGCTTTTTGAATAGCTCTCGCTCTCTCAATAAACTTGGATCCATGATTCTGTGACGAGAAGTAGGAGGAAAAAGGAATTAAGCAGATACTAGAGTCGATAAGATATTTAAAGTAGAGATAGCTGTTTATGAAGTTGTTTGTATCCTGCTCTTCCCGTACACGGACTTTGATAAAGCGAGACGTCTGGGGATTTAAAGCGTCAGAAAACACAACCGTGACGCCAAGGCGGAACCTGACGGTAGACCACGCGATTTCGGAGGCAGCCCTCAGGTTCACACCGACCCGGGGCAGCCCGCCGGCTGCACACCGCCCCCCAGCGCCCGCCGACACCAACCACCCGCCTCACAGGCGGCCGGCCTTAACCAAAAAAGAACTTTAAAGTCACCGACAGGAGGGGGACAACTTAGGCAGCAAGGCCGCCGCCCACCCGGCACCGAGCCCGACGGCGCCCGCCCCTCGCTGCCCCCCTCGGTGGCAAACCGTGAGGCGCCGGCAGCGAGCAGGGGGCCCGGGGAGGCCGCCTATCCCCCCCCCCAAAGGCCGGACACCTCCCTCCTCCCCAGCGCCTGTCCCACAGCGGGTGTGCTGGGGCCTGGCCGCCCCTTCCCGCCTCCCGCCGCACCTCACGACCGCGGCCCCGCGCGCTCCCTCACCCGCCCGCCGCAGCGCGAGGCGCAGGCCTAGCACCGCCGCCTCCTATTGGGCCATTGCCGCCTTCCCGGCAGCCCCCGCGCGGCCGCCGCCATTACGCGCCCTCCCCGGAAGTGGGCTGGGCGTTGCCATGGCGACGCGGCGGCGGCCGTTCCCCAACCCCGCCGCCAACACTTGAGACTGGGGCGATTTGTTTATTGGTTTATTTTTAACAACAAAAACAAATTTCACACAGTGAAAAGCATAAAGGCGCTGCGAGGGTTCAGCCCCTCTCCGCTTCCGGCAAGGAAGGTAAGAGAGAAGTAATCTGCAGGAATTAAGAATAAACATCAAGGAAGTAGTACTTTGTACATAAAATGCTCTTTATAAAAGGTAAAAAAAACCCCTCCATTTCTATATTCAATTAAAAATCCCTTTTCTGGTCTCCGCTTTTGATTTCTTGACCTGGGTCAGAGGTAAAACTGGCACAGCTGAGGTTCCAAACCATTCCGGCACCTTCCTCTTACCAGGAGGA